>MBFT01000515.1:51851-62742 GCA_003086725.1 Furculomyces boomerangus | reverse complement strand
TTCCTTCTAGAAAACTATCAAAACGATATTGAAAATTATGGAAACAATAACCCCAATACCAAAGTACAAGTTTACATATGGGTTCATAGAGAAGCAATAGAAAAATCTTCCAGCGTTTTTCACGCAATGCTTGGAAACGGAATGCAAGAAAGCTACGAAAAAGGTATTTGGCTACAATACGATAAAAATAATGCAATAATGCGCATTATAGAATATATATACTATGGCTCTTGTTACAAACTTGGAAAATCAACAATTGAGAATATAAACAAACTCGTTGGTAGTTCTTCCAATAGTACCAATCTAGAAACTGAAAATTTTAAGAAAAGATTCAAGTTTATTGGTCCTTCATCCATCACAAACTACAACAAAAGAAAAAGAAAACCTAGCTACATGCAGAAATTCTCCACAAATAAAAGCTTTGTTGATCCTACATCAGTAAGCATCGATTCTTCAGCAACTCCTGGTAGAACCATTCCCAAAGTTAAAAATATCAGCAACAGCCAATATATACACTTTTTAGACATGAATACAAACCCTACAGAAGTTAACAATAATACCAGAAATGTGAATGATGAATGCGAAAACGACCTTGGGGATAAAATAAATACCACAAACATTTCGAAAGTCGCTATTGCAGAACTCATAAGCACAGTAAAATGTGCTGATAAATACCAAATTTCTGGTTTAACTGATACGTGTTGGCAATTGATTCGCGATTTAATTGACAACAATTCTATATGGGCTATATGGAAACTCGCAGACAAGTTAAACTCTATAAAAGCAAAAAAATACTGCCAAAATTTTGCCGAAGCTAACACATTGGACCTTATCAGTAGCCCTAGTTTTCTTTGGGCAGACGAACAAACCTTCTCCAATTTTTTAAGTTGTAACAAATTGTTCATACCTACAAAAATTAAACAGGAAAATTCTATCAACTTCAAATTTGCCTCTTTTCTTAAACTCTGCAACCCACAAATTTTCGAAAATAGAGTTCTCGATCAGCACAACCCCAACAATTTGGGAATTGAAGAAGCCCTCTTTCTGGCTTTAGTAAAATGGGTAGTATTTGTTCCATCAGAAAAAAAGGCTATCAAGTATTTCTCAGACAAAAACTTTTGGCTGGAAAAAGACTTGGTTGAGTCAGAAGACGAAGATGCTTACTTTAGTGAAATGGAAAGTGAAGTCAAGAATTACAGTATTCGTCTTACCAAAAAAATTAATTACAGTAGCGACGAAGAGAATTCTTTAAATATTTCCGAATATGAATTTAAAGAAAATCATAAAGCTGACATCAGAAACTTTCACTCTGGTGAAACAGAAGAACCTCGAGAAAAAAATAAAAACAAATATCGTAGTGGCAGAGCTAACAGTGTTGATAAATTAACACGTAGAAAAGATACTAACAATATCAATACAGTTTATAAGAACACTAGAAATATCCACAGCACGGGTCACCTCAATAAAAGGAAAAAGGATCCAAATTTGGGATCGGAATACAACCCACTTCCAATTTCGTTACACAGAGATAACAATAACATAACTGACACCAAAGTAGCTACTATACCAAGAAAAGAGTCAAAAAACAGCAACATTGAAAAAAATGATTTTGGAAAATTGGATTACGAAGATTCAACAAGCAGCGAAGGGTCAGATAGGTATAAACACAAATACAAGAATAAGAAAGCGAATGAAATTCGAAATCTAAACGAAACAAAGTCCAAAGCAAACACCAAACATAAAAAAAAACAAAGTGTAAAATCCATCAAAAGTAAAAATGCTTTCACTGATAGAACAGAAGAAACAAATAGTGCCCAAAAGTTTGGAAAAACCCGCCGCCTGAAATACTCGCTACATAGATTGTTACCATTGATAAGATTTCCCCTTATGGACAAGTATTTTTTATTGAATGTGGTTGAACAGTGTGAACCCATAATGAATTGTAAAGCCATGTATAAATTATTACTCGAGGCATACAGACATCATGCATTCAATAACATAAGCTCTTTGAAAAGTACAACAAGCGAAGTAAGAAAAACCCGTATTGATGATCTCAACAATGAGTTCATAGAAAAACTAAGCCTTGACGAAAAGCTCGAAAAAAACACTCAAAATAACGAACCCATGGGACATGTTCTGGAACAAAACACAAACCACTCGATAATATTGCCACTGAAAAGTATAGACTCTTTAACGCTTAATAGGTTTAGATATAGAAAACAAGACAATGAAAACCCATACCAAAAATAAAGTAGATTGGTAATAGATAGAAACTCCATGGTTGCAAATAAATCTAAACCAACATTATATTTCAAAGAAAATGAGCATGATAAAGGCCCAATAAATAAATGGTTGGAACCTTTGCTTACACATTTATCTTTTTGTTATTATAAACATTTTTATGTATATCAATACAAACCCATGGATTAGTTTAAATAAATTTTTTTGACTTTATCACTATCAATTATTCCACAGTAGCACTGTCTACAGAAAGGGATTCCTCTCTGCTGTAAATGTTGTTGGCCATTTGCCACACCTGAACAATGTTATCTTCTGCAACTGTACATAGAGTAAAGAGTTCGTTGGGGTTCCATGACAAGTCACAAACTCGGTTAGTATGACCACCATGGACGAAAATGAGTTCTGGGGGTCCATCAGCGGCATCCTCATTGGATTGCTCATCACCAATTCTTCCTATATCCCATATATTTACTCTGCGGTCACTGCTGCTACTAGCAAGAATTGTGCCACTGGTTTCAATTCCAGAAGTAGTGTTTGCAGGTTGCCATTCAAGTTGAAGGATTTCGCTGTTGTGGGATTCAAGGCTGTGGAGTTTCTTTGAAATCATGCGGAGGTCCCAAAGAGCAATAGTACAGTCTGCACTTCCAGTAGCCAGTAGAGTTTCGGAAAGAGGATTAAAAGCAACGCAATTGACTTCGGCGCTGTGGGCTTGTACTTCCTTTGCAATTTTGTTTGTACGTGTGTCAAATATCCTCAGGAAAAAGTCGTCGCCAACAGAAGCAAATATGTGTTTGTGATAAGAATGCCAGTCAATGTCTTCGGCAACGGTACCTTCATGTGCAACGTACTTGTAAATGGGTGATGAAAATCCTTGTTGTGTTTGTGTTGGTGTAGCCATAATATCCCAATAACAAACGGTTCCATCCTCACTTGCAGATAGTATATGTCCTTCAAGAAACTTGTTCCATGCCAATCCGTATCCCTCCTTTGTATGTCCCCCCAATTTTATTTCAGGCTTGCATGCAGAACCAGATGGTTTGCTAGGGTGCTTCGTTCGGTCAAAAATGTAAACAGCACCGTTTTCAACCACAGTCTTCGTTGCTATTATATCAGGATTTTGGGGCATGTACCGTGCACGATTTATTTCCCCATCGTGGTTGATTTGCTGAGTAACTACCACTTTACACTCTGCTGCTCCATATCCACCAAGCTCCGCAAACTCCGATGCACCGTTAATTATTTCGGAAATCTCGATATCCTCACGAGGAATCTGTACATTAGCTATTTGCAAGTAGTTTTGGTCATTGTTGGTAGTATGCGTACCCAAAAGCAATCTTTGAACCTTATAATCTTTGTTATCCGGCCTATCATCCCAAAAATTAGTTGTTTAATGTAAAACTTGATTATTACCTTTCGATATCTGGAAACCATTGGACTGTAAGTGATGGCCATTCAAGAGCATGAGTTATTAGCATATCATACAAAAACGGGGAGTTCTTCTTCCAGACCTTATACTCCTCATTAATCAGCTTTTCTTCTCTGATTGCAATATCCTCATTGTTCTCTAGATTTTATAAATTTTTAAATAAAAACGATCTATCATTAACTGTTACCTTCAAAACCGTTATCATTATTCTCGGCGTAATCGTTTTTTCCATTAATGGAGTCAATCTGCGATTCGTTTTCAGAGAGCTTTTCAATTTCGTTTGTCATTTTGCAAAACTTGAAAAAAGATTCGTGATGGAAAAAAGTTTTGTTTACAATTTAGAAAAATAGGAAAATCAAGATTCTGGATGACAATTGGTCAAGTCTTGTTTAAAACACAATTCGAGAAATCCCTTTTCTTTTGCTTTAGCTTTTATAAATCAAAATGGGAATCGTTGGAAACAATTACGTTGAGAAGCGAGGCAAGTTGGCCAGACTTTACTACTTGTATGAGGTGACCACTGCACTTTATATGCTTGAACCATGGGAGAAATTCATTGTTAGTAAGTACCTTGAAATCTTGCAATTTTAAACTTTTTTCGTGTAGATGGCATTGTGATATGGCTCTTATTGTTCTTTATGTACTCGATGGTTGCCATATTCCCCGGACAAGTCAGATATCTGAATAAACAAATCGCAAGCTACTTGTTTTAATACACACATTTTTTAAAACCCCATCTTGTACTTTTCCTATCTTGTAATCTAAAACCATAGTAGAGCAAGATATTATTCTTTTGAAAAAAGTCAGTTTTTCTGAGCTTTTCAAGTTTGAAATTATTCTCGAAAATTAATAAAATTGTCATTACATTTTCAAACCCATAAAAAATTTTTTGTTTCTTGTATTAATGAAATGTTGATTAGAAAAAGTATAGCTGGAATTGTACTTGAACGCAATATTATAGGTCACAGATTCAAACCAAATGCAATATCATTCTACAACTATTCTAAATCTGTGGCAACTGAGATCCCAGTATATACTGAACCAAAAATCAATCTTGTTGGATTAAATCCCAAACAAATTTATGAAGTAGCAAGCAGAATTGATCCCAAAATCAATAAATTCGTGGGAAACCAGATATACCAATGGATTTATAAAAAAGGTACATTTTTGAATTGCCAAGACTAATAACATAAATACTTTTGTTTATTATCAGAAACTCCTCAAACTCTATTTCACAGATCTTGCTGAGCTCTATTTAATTGCTGATTTATTAAACATTAGGTTGTCTTGAATTTGATAATATGGCAAATTTATCACTTGAACTCCGTAAAAAACTCGGAAATAGTTGTATAATATCTTATGGAAATGTAAGAGAATCACAACTTTCTGTTGATGGGACAAGAAAATTATTGTTGGAATATAAATCTGAGAAAAAGAAAGCATGTAATACTGTCGATAATGGTAATGTGAATGATACTTCAGAAGAGAAACATGTTTTAGGGTATAAGGAAAATCCAGGAGATCTTGTTGAAACTGTATATATTCCTGAGGTTGACAGAGGCACGCTTTGTGTATCATCACAAGTTGGATGTGCCCTGAACTGTAAATTTTGTCATACAGGAACACAAAAATTTATGAGGAACTTGACTTCTTCAGAGATATTAGGACAATACATGCAAGTGGCTTATTATATGGCAGATTTTGATAGAAAAGAAAATGAAAGGAGAAAAATCACAAATCTTGTGTTTATGGGTCAAGGTAAATAAGATTTTGTTTTTTGATTTACAGTTGTAATAACCATGGTGATTAACACTGACGGAGTATAGGTGAACCACTGCTCAACTATAGAAATTTGAAAGCTGCAATTTCGCTATTAACATGCAAGGATGGAATAGCATTTCCTACAAACAAAATCACAGTGTCTACAAGTGGTATTGTCCCTTTAATTGAGAAAGTTGCTACTGAGTTGCAAGTACAACTCGCAATTAGTCTACATGCCACTGAAGATGGCCTGAGGAACAAACTTATGCCTATAAATAAACAGTACCCCATAAAGGAGCTTATAAAATCTATAAGAGCCTTTTGCAGTAAATCATCGGACAAAAATAACAGAGTGACTTTTGAGTAAGCTTATAATATTTTTATTTTTTACTTTTTTGTAAACCTAGAAATAACTGTTATTAAATGAATGAAATTATATTGCTGTTTATAAAAGCTATATCTTTAAATGTTTTTTGTAGATATGTTATGCTTGATGGTATCAATGATTTTCCAGGAGATGCTGTTAGATTATCCAAACTAATCAAAGGAATAAAATCACATGTAAATTTAATGTAAGTTCCTTAAACTCTTCTCTCTAATAGCGTACTTGAATTAACACAACTCATAAATCAATAGACCTTTTAATCCTTGGCCAGGTACCGAATTTAAAGCTTCGAAAAAAGCGAAAATAAACGCTTTTTATGAAACACTAAGCAATCAAGATGTTTCATGTTCTATTAGAAAACCTAGAGGTCAAGACATCTTTGCAGCCTGTGGACAGTTGAAAAGCAACAGTCTTTCGAAACAATGGGCATAGACTATTAAATATCTCAAATACTACAAAAATAGAAACTGATTATTTGTATCATGAATACAAGTTTTTTATTTCAAAAGATAAACACAAACGTCCAATAGATATCTCTAAATTTATCTGTTTTGAGAAAAAGGACAAAAATACATAATTTGTATCCAATAAGAACACGCTTTGTTTGTTTGCCAATAAAGGATTTTATAGATATGTTCTTTATTTTCTTTTTTCTTTGTATTTGAATTGATTTCATCGCTTTACTATTTGGAATTATTACCCAAAAAACAAATCCCTTGATATCTTATTTACTAGATATACTCCCACAACATCATTTTATTACCGATTTTCAACTAAGCTGTGAATCAAACTGAGAAATCGAATAGCTATTTATAGATAGGAAACATACAACTGGGCATGTTTTTGACAAACTTTCAAAACATTTTAAAATCTCCAAAATTAAAAATAAATTCATCAAGCAGAAAAAGCACTGAAATAGGATCCCCCACCATGGATTTAAGCCCTTCAGATCAAAAACATCCAGACCCATCCTCTCAAAATAGTGGTTTTAGTGATTCTACAACAACAAATGATTTAGATTCTAACATCAACCACAGTAAGTCACAAACAAATACTATCAAACTGACTCTTCTTTATAATATTCGAATAATATCTTACAAAATTTACTTTAAATAAATACTTTAAACTTTGCTGTACCCTTGAATTTAATAGGCAACATTGTTCAGGATGAAATCGACAAATATAACTCTGCGGACGAGGATCTCGATTATAATGGAACTTTTCCCAGATCGAATACGATAAACAATCTACTGAATTTTAATAAAACGCCTGCAAGATCAAAGTTAATCAGTAGTGAAATCTTTACCACCCAACAAGATTCAGAAATTGATTTGAATGATGATAGCTTAAAAGCAAATTACAACAAAATCAGTTCAAATAAGAAAACGGAAGCTCAAGAATTTAGTGACACCGAACACAATTATTCTAAAGGAGGCTTCCATTTGTCAAATCTCATCAATCATCATGATACCAATAGTCCCAACTTCATAGAATCTGAACTTCACAAAAAACCAACTTCAGAAACTATGTGTGATGATACTTTGCCAGCTACTCAACAAACAAATAGCCCTAAAACTATTAACAAGGAATCAGACAAGATCTTTGATTCCAAAGATGAAAACACCATGTATAACTCCATACATTCAAATAACAGTATGGGGTCAATGGATGTATCACAGACACCTATAGTATCCAGAACCCTTAATAATAGTTCTGACAAAAATAATGGTATAGATGAGAACAGTCCTGTCTATCATCCTAACAACATAACAGATGGTAGTATAACGCATAATGCTGTAAAAAAAGATGACAGCTTTGATCAAGAAAGTCATGACCAAAGTCCTACCAACGAACTACCGGCACTGTCAACACCTAGCCATAAAGTTTCAAGCCTGAATAAAGAAGATTATAGCAATGAGCTCGAATCCGAACCCGTTGATGATGAAGATATGACTGAATCACCAGAAAAAGAAAGCGTTTTGCTTTCAAATGTAGAGAATGGGAAAGATTTGGATAACTTTTTTTCAAAGATCAACCTAACTAAAGATATTAATCACTCTAAACCCAACAAACGTGCCTTTATTGATACTATTACACCTGGCAAAGGAACAGAGCGCAAACTTAGAGAAAGATTAGAATTTATAAACAGTCCTCTCAGGGCACCACCACCTTTTAAAAAATTGATGTATTCTGACCAACAAGCCGCGAAGCCCCTGGAAAACAAAATTGATGATGATACTTCCAACCAAAAACCTACTGATATAGAATCTGACTCTTTGAATAATCCTACCTCTAGAATAAACAATTTATCTAATGGTGAAAACAATACTATCTCAAACCAAGATGTCGACATTGACAGAGAATTTGGCAATATCCAAAATAATAAGTTTACATCAAGAAATAGGTCAACGAATCTCGAAGCCTTTGATGAAGATTTACATAATGGAAGTCCTAGTTTAAATGGAAACACGTTCGAAAAACATCATAGTTTTGTTCGTGATTCTACAGAAACGTTGATATCATCAAATGGAAAAGACCAAAAAGAAACTAGTGATAGGAATAACGATTTAGGAATAAAGAATACCCCAGGTTCCGGAACACAAAACAGTGAAATTGGAAATCAAGTGGTTAAGGTTAGTTAAATTTTTCAAAGTTTTATAAAGGTTTAAAGAATGATTTTTTTGTACAAGGTTTTCAAGATTTTTAATATTTTTATTTTTTAGGATATGGATGCTATTTTTGATCCATTCGAGCCTATTTCTGAGCACGAAGGTAAAATACCTGGCGGCAAAGGGTTTTTGAGTGCAGAACAAATGATGGCCTCATTAATACCTCTTCCAATAAGTCCACCTAACAATAAATATTCTGACAGTTCAACGAACGAATTAAATAACGATAACTATAACGAACAATCTACTAATCCTGATATACATACAAGAGATTATAGTGTTGATAAAGAAATGCGAAACAATATGAAATCTGGGGGTGTGAAGTTTGCTGAGGATTATGAACATACTGGGGGTCACTATTCGATTAAGAAAAAGTTATCAGAATCGTTACTGGTTCCGCTAACTCCTGCAGGTCGTTTAAAATCGGGTGATGAGTTTAGTTGGGAGTCACCTAGTGATAGTGGTATTTTTAAAGATTCGGATTTGGAGAAAAAGTTGGAGTTGAGCAACAAGCAAAAAACGGATTTGTTGGAGAAAAGGCTTATGGAATTGACAAGGGAAAAACAGCAAGAACTTGAGGCACAAAAAAACATGTATCTTGAAATCATAAAAACAACAGAACTAAAACTTGGCCAAAAAATCATGGACTCTCAAACAGATTTTAAGATTGATATCGAAGAAAGTATAGCCAACCAGAAAATACTGGAATCGAAAATTGATATTTTAGAAGCCGAACTTGCCAGTTACAAGAACCTTGTAGAGCATATGACAAATGAGAATAATGTACTGGATGCAAGCAACAGCGACATCAAAAAACAACTAGAACTGGTTAGTACCGAGTTCAAAACTTTTAAAGAAAGTAGTTTATTGACTCAACAATTATATGAAAGTTCGCAAAAAAAATATAATGAAGAAAAAGAAACAAATTCGACGTTTATCCAAGAAGAGATTAAAAAAGCTGTTGAGAAAAATATTGAAGAACAAAAACAAACTACAGAGAAACTTCTTAATGAAACCAAGGAAGCTCATGCCCTTGAAATTGCAAAAATCAATAAAGAAAATGATGAAAAACTTGCATCATTAGAATCAAAGTATACAAAAGAAATTCGTGGTTTGAAGCAGGAGTTGTTTGATGAGATGAGTAACCACTTGGAAACCAAAAAGGAATATAAGGAGTACATGGCCATATCGGGTCAATATATGGATGGTCGGGATAGGGAGAATGAGGGATTAACCCGTGAGCTTGCAAATTTGACTTTGGAGCGTCAAGGGTTAACTAGTGAGGTTCAGATGTTGAATCAGCAATTGGAGCAAATCCAACAAGAATTTGTACAGATTGAGAGTAGAGTAGGAGAATTATCATCAAGAAATACAGAGTTGGAAAAAGAAAACAAAGTGTTGGAAAACGATTTGAATGTTGCTGTTGAACGTGAAAACATTATTGTTAACCATTTCAAACAATCTAGTGAGAAAGAAAGCGAGAAAATAGCCGAACTCGACCAAAATTATAAAAGTGCATCAAGTGAAAACGAAATCCTTAAAGCACAACTCACCCGCTTGGAATTTAGTCTCAAACGGTCAAAAGTAGAAATCAACAACTTGAAAGAAGAAAATCAAGAACTCAACAAAATGTACAACGATCTTGAAAACATAATGTCAAAGAATAGAGGATAATGTATCTTACAAATAGCTAGAAAACCAAGCTTTTATTTACTCTTTCATTCAATATCAACATTAAACAGTATATATCATTAAACCAATTCATAAAAGTACATTGTTGAATGTGTTGTCCAAATAGAGTAATCAATACATGATAAATATGGGTTAGTTAGGAGTAGTTTGAAAAATTTTCTAATGTTTTGTTGATTTCTTTGAGTTTGTGTATACGTTTTGATATAACATTTCTAGAACATTTTCTAATGCGGAATCGAACATTCCATATGTGAAGTTTTTCTTTTCGTTCATTTCTACCATTGAAGCTATAAGAGAGCCGGGGAGATTAAGCATTGATTCAGAATCTTGGTTGAAGTATGTGTTAAACATGTCTTGGAAGAATGGTCTTAGAGGTCTAGGAACGACTGTTTTTCCGATTTGGCCCAAAGTTAGTTCTTCATCTGAACCAGAAACTGGTTTTTCTTGTTGATTGTTGCCATGGCCATTTATGTTTCTTGTTGCGGTTCTGAAAGGATCGTTTGTATATCCGCCAGCTTGTTTTTTGTTATCAACCAGTGTTCTGTTGCTTTCTGATTCAGATATTGTAGGTATTATTGTTTTGTTGAATCGTTTTGGGATGCTGCTTACTATGGATTCTGATATTGTTGCTGGTAGAGGTAGTGCGTGGATCTGGATAAAAACACCTGGTTTTACTAGATCCCTCCACAACAGCTTATCTTTATTGGGGCCATTTCC
>MBFT01000515.1:27984-38662 GCA_003086725.1 Furculomyces boomerangus | reverse complement strand
TTTTTTTGCTTATTTGTGTTTTCGTTGATTTTTTTTTTGAATGAGCAGAATCTGAATTAGCATCAAGAAATTAAATACAATCTTTTGAATTGAAATAGGAAACAAAATAAAAGTAGATCAAGATGGTAAGAATTTTAAAATATTAAACTTTTAATCTGGTCTGTGAGACGAGAGAAATCATTGATTAATCATGATCTACTGTAGGATAAGTTTGGAATGAATAATCAGACAGAACATGGTAAGAATGGGTTTTTTCTTATAACTTTTTATTATCTTTAAGAAAAGTTAAAGCATGGACTAAATCTATTTTATTAAAAATAGTTATTTCAAAGCATGTTGGAACAGGAAATGCTGATATTTCTAGATAGTAAGTTATATTTTTCTTGTTATAAAACTCTAATAAAGACACTATTTTTTTTGGTTTTAATTGATTTTGGAACTTCAACTTTTAGCGAATGGATAACTAATCAACACAGAGATACATATGCATACATTGTCGGAGATAGTGCACTAACAAGTTATGTTGCCATAACAGAGGGAGAAAGTTTGTCCAGAGTTCGGTTCAACTGTTTAGAGGTAAGAGTTTAAAGTACCAGAAAATGAAAAATCTAGTATATTTCTAACAAGACAATACAAAAATAACTGAAAAACCTTAACGATATCAATAAAAACTATAGAAAATGTTGCTTCCATGCGGACCTCCCCCTTCCAATAAAGCTACAAGATGATACAAGTAGGAAAGTCCAGTAAATTATTGTACAGTTTGGATGTTAGAGCTTTTTCGTTAGAACATCCCGCTATTAACACGGTTTTAACTCCTTCGTTTGAGTTCTATATTTTGGAAATAATATTTCTGTTGTAAAATTTTTAGTTTGGTATTGTTGTATTAGACAATAAGCAACTTTGTGTGCAAGTATCATTTAGATAAGAATGGTTTTGTAAAAAGTAATAAGCTTTGATCAGACTTTATTATCAGGTGATAAAGCTGAGATTGTTTGCCTGGATATGGCCAATAGAATAGAGATAGAAAATTGTGAGCGAATCAAGCCAAGAAAATTTTTTCTGAAACTGAATCAAAAACCAAATTCTTATCTCAAGTATTTTGATGAACAAACTCTTTTAAAACCTTATTGATCACTTTTGGATTCTATAAATTTAGAATAATTCCCTCTCTGAGGATCTTTCATATACTAAATAACTCTCCCACTTCTACTGCTTGTAGTATTTACTAGCTAATAAACTATCCAAAATCTAAAATGGCCGCCCAAGAACAAGCCGAAAACACTGTCAAAAACGAAGCCAATGTCGATCCCGCTTCTTTAGATCAGCAAACCGAAGACAGCATCAAAAACGAAACCACCGTTGACCCCGTTTCTGAAGACCAGCAAGATGTAAAAGGATCTGGGCAGAACCTAATCAAAGTAAAGATCCTTATCCCCAATGGATTTACGCTCAAACTTCATTTAAACGGAATTGAATTGGTACAAGAGCTCAAGCAGCTCATTTTTCAATCGCCACAAGCTATTGAATACACATGCTTCGACTTGTTGTACCATGGGATCCCATTAGACAACCATTTGTCTATTCTTGATGTTGTCGGTGCTGAGTTCCAAAACTCGGCAGCAGGAGACGATAGTGTACCAGAAGCTAGCGTTCCAGAGGGTACAGAAATAGAACTTGAAATCCATGAAAAGTTGTACACTGAGCGTGATGCTAGAGTTCACATTTCCAGGCTTAATGATTTACTTGAGGGTGCGTCGTTAGCTTCGGATACCAAGTATGCTATTGATTTGGGATCTAGTATATTTCCTATACTAAATGAAAAGATTTCTGG
Organism: Furculomyces boomerangus; assembly: GCA_003086725.1. Classification (NCBI taxonomy): domain Eukaryota; kingdom Fungi; phylum Kickxellomycota; class Harpellomycetes; order Harpellales; family Harpellaceae; genus Furculomyces; species Furculomyces boomerangus. The sequence goes on along the minus strand of MBFT01000515.1, from coordinate 36,828 downwards.
GAAGAGAAAGGGAACTGTACCGGAACCAAAGAAGAAGAAAAATTCAAAAACAGTATCACCACAAACCAAGCAACCTAAATTCAGAAAATTCAACGTTAATTCTTCACCACAGTTATCCATCATTTCAACTGTACCTTGGAGAAACAGAATGAAGCCTGAACAGTGTATCAAAAGTCTTTTTCTTTCCGGGTGGAATCCTGTTCGCCCTGACAGATACTTAAAAGGCGATTTGTTGTATCTTTGTTTAACCACATTGGAAAATGTAACATATCACATTACTTCCTCAACTACCGGATTTTATGTAAACAAGTCCTCATCTACAAAGTTTGATCCATCACCCTCTGAATCTTTTAAACCCACTCACTCACTTATCACTCTCATACGAAGAATGTCTCTAAAGTTTACAAAAGCATTTGTTAATATGCAGGTCTCTATGGATTCGCTATATCCATTAGAAACTGTTTCGATAAACTCATGCAACCAATTAGTAGCCCCATGGATTGTACCACACCCAAGAGAAGGATTGTCTACTGCAGAGATGGAGAATGTGTACGATGTTTCCAAAACACAAAATGTGTTTTTGAAGCTTGGTTCTAGAGGTGCTGATGCAGTCCGTGATTGGAATGAGGAGTTGCAAAGTATAAGAGAAATGCAAAGTTCACCAAGTGATGAGAACAAGAACAACAGCACAAGTGATTATGAAGGGGCAGTCAAAGACAATCAAATGTTGGTTTGGCAAAACGAATTTGCTGAGGCGGCAATTGCAGGTGCAATGGCAGTTGTTGACAATGAAGTATCTCCACTCAATCCAACAGAACTCCCTGAACAACACATTTACATGAGAGAAAACATCTTCTTTTCAAGAGTCAACGATTCACGTGACCTTTTCTCATCAATCGGTGGGGATGAAGCTGCTTATACTGCCGCATCAAAAGATGTTAATGGAGTACAAATACTCAATGGATTCGAAAATAACAAGCTGTGCCAACTAGGTACCGTTATGGTTGATTTCAGAGGATGCAGAATTGTTGCACAGACAATTGTCCCAGGAATTTTACGCACTGAAAACGAAAACCCCGTTGTTTATGGTTCCGTTGACAATGGAAACAACATAAAATCAGATCCTGTATTCCACGAACTCATCAAACCAATTGCCAAGAACTTGCGTTTGAAAGAGCATGAAATTATGGATGGAACAGGAGCTATCCACAAACTTTATACATCAATCGATGTAAAAGGAATTAAGGGAACTGATGGAAGGAATTATCTAGTAGATTTGTTTAGACTATTTCCTGTTGATAGTGAATTCCTTTTATCAGAATGTGAATCCTCTTTGGAAGGATCTGATGATTCCAAACCAAGATATCCACACAAGTTGGTATTGTTGAGAAATGAACTGTTGACATTGTTTTATGAGAATTCGATTCGCATTCAAGTAAAAGAAATTTTGGCGGAAAGAGAGAAGGAAAAAGAGGTCAATCCTGAAAACCCAGAAATACCAAAAGATTTGGCAAATGAAGAATTCAGAAACGATGTAGAAAAAACTCATGAGAAAGCACTCGAATCTGTAGTTTCAATGAATATGGATGCTTATGTTCCAATATTAACAAATACGGTTAACGCTGAATTCAACAAAGAAAAGTTCAGTGAGGACGAAACTGTTACCACAAATGTATCAAAATTCTTGAACGATACTATCATCCCCGGATTTATTAATGAGTTGATGGCAGCAAATTTGGCACCAATAACAGGAAAATCCCTAACTAAACATATGCATAACCGTGGTATCAATATGAGATACTTGGGAAAAATAATTTCCTTGCTTTTACAAAAGAATGACAAGTCCACCGATGCCATAATTCATCTCATTGCCCGTGAAATGGTGACCCGTTCGATTAAACATATCATTAGATCATTCTTCAAAAATACTTTGCGTGAATTCCATCCCTCAATATTTGCACTTGTTATCAATTCATTGTTCGATGCAGATATCTCCTCTGAAGAATTTACCGAAACAAAAAATCAACTCTTCTCCAATGAACTATTGGTTAATGGTGATGATGATTCCATTTCAAACCAGATTCTTACTCTTATCAAAGACAATGTCTTTATGCGTTACAGATATGAATTGCCTGAAAATTGGACGGAAACTTATATAGATTCATACAAACGCATATTATTGCGTGAAATCTGTATAAAATGTGGTGTACAGATACTCCTCCGCAATTACGAAGTGCTTTTATCAAACAAAAAGAGTACGAAATCTGTTGTTCAAAACGGACCACTATCATACTTTTCGTCTGATGATGTATTGAACTTTACTCCTATTATTAAAGTTGCAGGTACACCAGTACCATTGCCATCGGAGACATTGGACTTTGGTCGGTCAATGATTGCGGATGGGAAGAAGGAAATAGGGTTGAGTTTGCTTCATAATTTATGTTTGTTGCATGAGCAAAAGTGTGGAAATTTGCATCCGTCAACAGCGAGATGTTATGCAGATCTTGGGACGATATATCATGAGCTTGAGGACAACGAAACTGCGATTGAACTGATGCATCAATCAATAATTGCGAATGAGAGATCATCGGGTGTAGATGATACAGAAACGATATACAATTATTTGAATTTGGCAATGTTTGAATTCTCAAATGGTAGAACTGAAATCGCATTGGGATACATTTATCATGCCTTGGACCTTTGGAAACTTGTTGGTACTCTCAACCACCCCATTTTATCCGTCATCTACAGCAATATTGCTGCCATGCACCAACAGTTGATTTTTGATCCAAAAGAAACCCCCAAAAATTCTGGACTTTCACCAAGAACACATAACCAAGCAATTGACTTTTTCGAATTGGGATACAATTTAAGACAAAATCTATTTGGCGACCAGAATTTATTGACTGCAAGTTCTTTACTTAATTTGGCAAAATCTATTGCTTCCACCGGAGAATTCAAACTTGCGATGTCAAAAGCTAAAACTGCTTACATGACATTCAATAAACTTGTTGGACCTGAAGATCCACGTACTGCCGATTCAAAAGAATGGGTCGATCGTCTCACCACTCTTGCTGTTGAAAGCGCTAAAAATGCTAAAGCTGCTGCTGAAGCCATGTTTTACATCACACCAAATGTTGAATCGATTTCAAAAGAATCATCCACAAAAACAAAAGGTTCACAAACTAAGCCAGATTCTAAAAACAAGAAAAAACAAATTGGAAACGTAAATGAAATGTCAATTGATGACTTGTATCAATATATCGTTGGTGGAAATGTATCATCTGGAAACACCATTTCTCCAAATGGAAAAGGAGATCATAAACCACATAAAAAATAAATCAAAATATTCAGGTTATCAAGAAAACTATTGATATTCATTAACTTTTTTTAGATCTTCAATTTTATTAATAAAAAGCATTTTTGAAAGTTGAAATAGTATCTTGTAACAGAGGAATTGGAGTTATTCGACAGTTACAGATTTTGCAAGATTTCTTGGGAAATCAACATCAACACCCTTCATAATTGCCAAGTGGTAAGAAAGAAGCTGTAGAGGGATGATTGCTAGAATTCCATTTAGACAATCAACAGATTCTGGAATGCTGATGGTTTTATATTCATTGCCAATATTTTCATCACCTTCTGTGCATAGGATTATTGGGTGACCTTTACGTGCAATGATCTGTTGGAGAGCATTTCTTGACTTGTTGTAATGTTGATCTTTTGTCATAACCAAAATAATTGGAATGTTTTCATCAATCATTGCTAGAGGGCCATGTTTAAGTTCACCAGCAAGAATACCTTCACAGTGAATATAGGAGAGTTCTTTGATTTTTAGGGCACCTTCCAAGCAGGTGGCATTATTGAAACCACGACCCAAAATTAAAAGTGAGTTGATATCGTGAAGAGATTCTTTTGATAATTTTTTGAGGTATCCATCTAATTTTAGTATTTCTTTAATTTTTTCTGGGAGCTCTTTCAATCCTTGAATGATTTCACGTCTGCGTTCGGCCATTGAACTTCTATCTTCACCTAATTGGAGAGCCATCAAAACCAAAGCTAGAAATTGGGAAGTGTATGCTTTAGTGCTAGCAACTCCAATCTCGGGTCCTGCATTGATGTGAACTCCGCAATGAGTATCACGTGAAATGGTTGATCCTACAGTGTTAGTTACACCAACACATAAAGCACCTCTTTGTAGGCAGTATTTCATGGCAAGGATGGTGTCAGCAGTTTCTCCAGATTGAGAGACAAAAATACATACATCGTCACGGAAAATGGGTGAGTTTCTATCAAGGAAATCACTTGCTAATTCCAAGGTTACAGGGATTTCAGTAAGTTCTTCGAAAATAGCACGTGTGGCGATACAGCTGTGATAGGATGTTCCGCAAGCAATAATAACAACTCTTCTGCATCTTCTGATTGAAGATAGGTGGTTTCGTAAACCGCCAAGCATGACTTTGTTATTTGCATAATCAACACGGCCTCGAAGAGTATTTACGACGGATTCTGGTTGTTCGTAGATTTCTTTGAGCATGAAATGGGGGAATGATCCTTTCATGATTTCAGCAAGTTCCATTTCAAGGGTTTTGATGGAGCGGATTGAGGACATACCATCTTCTCTTCTGAGACGGTGAATACGGAGATCACCATTGGAACTGATGTGAGCAATATCATCTTCTTCCAAGTAGAGAACGCGTTTTGTGTGTTCAACAATGGCTGAAGCGTCAGAGGAGAAGAAGTATTCTATGCTTTGGCTTTCGTCTTCGACATTGCTAAACATATGACTTTGGGCTCTTTTTGCATATGAAGGGACCTTATTTTCCATGTTTGGGTTATCTATTATTTCATCTAAGAATGAAGAGTAGGATAAGATGTTAAATTGATTGTAAAAGGTTAATAATGGGTATTAAGGGAGAAAAAACATACTTTCGTTGGCGAACTCTACATCAACAAAGTCAGCATTGAGTTTTTTTTCAGTTTTGATTCCAAGGAGAAGAGGGGAACCACGTCTGTAAACAACAATTTCACCAGGATAATGAGTACTTTTGAAAATAAAGGCAGATGCACCTTCCTAATAAAGATAAAAATGGGGTTAGAGGTTGTAGTGGAATAAGGAAATATATTTACCAGTTCTTTGCAGGCGGCTTTTGCAAGGTCTTGGAATTCGAGTTTGTTACCGCGTTGGGAGTCGTAAATGTATTTAAGGAGTTTTGCTACGACTTCAGTATCGGTTTCAGATTCGAATCTGGCACCTTTTTTTTCCAGGATAGTTTTTATTTCTTTGTAGTTGGTGACGATTCCGTTGTGTACGATGGTGAACTCGTTATACTGGTCAGACCTGTGGGGGTGAGAGTTTATGGTTGAGGGTTGTCCGTGAGTGGCCCATCTTGTATGGGCCATGGATACTTGGGTTTGGTAGATGTGGTCAAAGTTTTTCTCAGTTGCGTAGATGTGTTGCTTGAGGGCGTCGACCTTTCCTACCTGCTTGTAGATTATGGGGAGGGAGGGGGAGTCGCCGTCAATGACGAGGCCAGCAGAGTCGTATCCTCTGTACTCGAGTCTTGAGAGGCCGTTGAGGAGAGTGTCGATGACGAACTTGCGGTCTTTTTGGGAGAAGTAGTTGATATAGGCGAATATTCCACACATTTTGAAGAGTAGAGAAAGAAAAGTGGGGGGGATGGGGTATTTATAGTTTAGATAAAGATTGAGGACGAAGCGGGATTGATAAAGGGAACAATTAGAAATGGGTGGGACAATATGTGGGGAATGACGTAAAGGGGTAATATGAAAGCACAAAAGACCAATAGGACCAGCCACCCATAAAAGGTCGAGTGGGCATTCCCTTTATGGGCTTTCTTCGTTTGGGCAGCTCACATGCATTTTGGGGTTGGGGATGTCCAGCGAATCAAAGAGCAGCGGTGGATGATTGCCTTTTGATTTCTCCAATTGGTAATGATTCCAGCTTGTTTCCCAACCTTTTCAATGCAAAAAGCCACAAAAGACTTTCTGGGCAAACCCGCGCCCCCAAACTATGTTGCTGGCCTTGCTAGGGGGTAAGTCTTATTAAATTTCCCCATTTCCCCTAACTTTCGTTTAGTGCCACAGGTTTTACTACTCGGTCTGATATAGGGCCTGCCCGTGAAGGTGCCTTTGAGCCTGCGCCTTTGCAAAAGCCCACCGACGACCAGAACGAGGATCCCAACCAGGATCCGGAAAACGAGGTCGGCTTATTCAATTCAGCACCCTACGAGGAAGATGATGAAGAGGCTGATCAGATATGGAAATCTATTGACGATGTGATGGATCAAAGACGCAAAACCAGAAGAGAGAAGCGAGAAAGACAAGAATTAGAAGAATACCGACAGAAAAGACCTGCAATTCAAGAACAGTTTTCTGATCTACGCAGACAATTGTCTGACTTTTCGGAGGCAGACTGGGAGTCTATCCCTGAAGCCACAAACCAATCTGGACACAGAAGAAAAAAAGAAAGCAAATTCGAACGTTTCTCAGCAGTTCCCGATTCGCTAATATCGTCATCGGCAAACCAGATCGCGCAGCAGGCAGTTGAAGAAAGCTCTGGAGTTGAAACGCCCCTCTCTACCTCTGGGATGATAACGAACTTTGTTGATATTGGGAGAGCAAAAGATCGGGCGCTGAACGTGAAGTTGGACCAGATCGAAGAAACTATAGCAGGCTCAGCATCGGTAGATCCCAGGGGGTACTTGACGTCACTAGAAAGCGTAGTGATCAAATCGGCAAGTGAAATAGGGGATATCCAGAAGGCCAGAACTTTGCTCAAAAGCGTGACGAAGACTAATCCAAAGCACGCGCCTGGTTGGATAGCAGCAGCAAGACTAGAAGAAGTGGCAGGGAAACTGCCGGCAGCACGTGCAACTATCAGAAAAGGATACGAAGAGTGTCCGAAGAGCGAAGATGTTTGGCTCGAAGCTTCGAGACTGAACACCAATGAAAACGCAAAGATCATTCTTGGAAACGCAGTCAAACAGCTGCCCCAATCAGTGAAGATATGGCAAGCAGCCGCAGACCTGGAAAAAGACGTCATAAAAAGAAAAAGAGTTTACCGCAGAGCACTCGAATTCGTGCCAACCAGCGTCGCCCTCTGGAAAGCCGTCGTTGCCCTAGAAGAGCCCGACGACGCAAAAGTGCTGTTGTCCAGAGCCGTCGAGCTTATCCCCCAATCAGTGGAGCTCTGGCTAGCTTTGGCAAGACTAGAGACCTACGAGAACGCAAAGACAATTCTTAACAAGGCCCGCTCGGCCATTCCAACCAGTCACGAAGTCTGGATCTCGGCAGCCCAGCTTGAGGAGAGCCAACAGAAACCTGTAAATAACATTATCTCAAGAGCCTTCAAAAACTCTGCTATGGTTAGGGGTCTCAGCCGCGAAACCTGGATTGCCCAGGCCGAAGCTTCCGAACTCCAGGGATTTCCCCTCGTTGCTGCTGCCATCATCCACTCCTGCATTTCCATTGGACTAGAAGACCAAGACGAACTCTACAAGCTTGATATCTGGGTCGAAGACGCCCAGGCCTCTCTAGCAAGAGCAAGGGTCGAGACCTCTAGAGCCATCTATGCCTATGCTCTCAAGACTGTCCCCAGCGACCCCGACCTTTGGATGTCCGCTGCCCAGCTAGAAAGAAAACACGGCTCCCCCGAAAGCCTCGACAGTTTATTAAGGAAAGCCGTCGAGTATTGTCCCCAAACTGAATCCCTCTGGCTCATGGCTGCCAAAGAAAAATGGGTCTGGGCAAACGACATTGATGGTGCTAGAACCGTCCTAAGAGAAGCCTTTCGATTCAATCCCAACTCAGAAGCCATATGGCTTGCTGCCGTCAAGCTTGAAAGTGCCAACCAGGAATATGATCGTGCTCGTGTACTTCTCGAACGTGCCAGAGATGATAATCATGGTGCTGGTACTCCCCGCGTTTGGCTTAAATCTTCCACCCTGGAACGCCAACTCAAAAATCCCCAAACTGCCTTAGAACTTGCCACCACCGGAACTACCAAATTCCCTAAATTCCCTAAACTGTGGATGGTAAAAGGACAAATCGAATGGCTCGATATGTCAAATCCAACCCAAGCTCGGGATACATTCTCCAGAGGACTAAAACATAACCCCCAGTCAATCCCGTTATGGATATTAGCCTCAAAACTAGAATGCGATGCCTTTTCAATGCATATAAAAGCCAGAGCTATTCTTGACAGAGCAAGAGTAGTAAACCCAAAATGCCCAGAACTATGGCTTCAAGCCGTTAGAATCGAGGCATCAAACCCATCAGGTGCAAAATCCCTACTCAGTAGAGCTCTAAAAGAATGCCCCAAATCTGGAATATTATGGAGTGAAGCTATCCTACTAGAATCAAGACAACAAAGAAAAGCAAAAAGTGTAGACGCCCTCAAAAACTGCGACAACAACGACCCAATAATCATCACCACAATAGCCCGCCTCTTCTGGTCTGAAAGAAGAGTAGACAAAGCTCGCTCATGGTTTGAACGTGCTGGACGCCTAGATCCCGATTATGGTGATGGATGGGCCTGGTGGCTCAAATTCGAACAAGAACAAGAGAGTATCCTATCACAACCCACAACCAACCAAAAACAAAACCCTGGAAATTCTAATAAAATCGAACCTCCTCAAGAATCTGAAAAACAAATGTCCCAAAAAGTTATTGAAGCTGTAACTCTTGCCAACCCAAAACATGGTGAAATATGGCAGACAGTAGCAAAAGACCCCTCAAATGCTCTTCTCTCCCCTCCTGAAATTCTAAAGCTTGTTGTAAAAAAGCTCCCTATACCAATGCCATATTAATGACACAATCTTG
>MBFT01000513.1:25766-37850 GCA_003086725.1 Furculomyces boomerangus | reverse complement strand
GTATTATTTATGAAATCATTTCAAGTTGGATTATTTCCAGATTTAAATCAACAAGCACTATAGAAAAAATAGAACTATTGGTATCACTAACATCTATATTATCTTTGGTTACAGGAATCTCTTTTTTCTTTTTCTTGAATTACGTTTTATTATGGCTGATCTCGATTATATTGATAAAAAACGATGATACTTCTACAATGGCCAAACAAGAGGAAATACTATCAGTTCAAGCCAACAATCTTAATCTACAAAAGAAACCAGAAAAAATACATCAAAACTCGAAACAAAAATTTGGATACATTATAGGGATCTTTTTGTTAATATCCCCAATAATTCCTACCATCGTTCTTTATTCTTACAGGTCCCAGGGTGACTTGCTAGGAATAGACCATGAATTAGTTATATCAAATGGCGAAAATCAGTTTTATTACTCTGATGATCGAAACAAAGATGTCAAAACAAATAACAACTTCGAAAACCACTTATTCATCAAAAATTCGGAAAATGTTGAGAATAGCAATCCACTTTTGAAAAAACTTATTGATGCAAATCCTGTAAATTTTGTAAATGAGCCTAAAGCCAACAACAAGAAAGAAAACTTTAAAAAAAATGGCGGAAATGATAATTTTAGTTTTGACAATAACCCCAACTCCGAAAGCAACATCAATAATGGAAACATTGATAGGAATGAAGAAAATGAACGGAAAATAATAAATCAAGAAAAAAAGTACACAAGTTATAGTGACACTTTTCATCAGAAAAGAAGTATTCTGGAGCTGAAAATCCGTATTAGCATAACATCGAATTCAATGGTTAGAAATTGGGTTGCATTTAAACGTTATTTATACCAAAGTATTTTTGGGAATAACAATCTGGTACTATGTGATATTGGAGATGTAGCATTTCCATATTCCTGTTTACCTCCTAGCAGCCTTCTGATAATCGTTTTATACTCTGAACTCTGCATCCTGTTTATTTCTGTGTTAGTGCCGATATACCAGTTTACCTTTCTTTAATAAAGCATCCGGATAATTCAAATGGATTATCACATATTAGTAAAATGTTCTTTTTTTCTAAAGAGTTCATATTTTTATTAAAAATGAATATAGTAAATTCTTTCAAAGATGTGTGAAAACATTATATTCTTATTTTGGATCCAAGATTAAAATTCAAGATTGGTGTAAAGAAGATTCCTTAAGATGCTTTCTTAAATTTTCACAAGAATATCATATCCTTAAAAAGAAAGCTGATATTCTTTAGAATTCTTTTTTTTCATGCATTTGTGTTATTCCGTTGGAACTTTAGAATAAAATACAATATTTTTGTTCAATAGAATAGAAAAAAAAGTATATAAATCCCACTGAAAGAACACAGTTCAAACAACATCTAAAAGAATTAAAAGGATTGAATCAAAATCATTTGAAAATGAAGCTTAGTTTTGGATTTTTGGCTATTTCACTTGCCTCTGCAGTTTATGGTGATAAACACAAAATCTCTGGTGTTATTGTCAAGTTTCCAGAATTTGAAAATGGAAAAGTATATTTGTATCTTGAGAGAGATGGTGAAGTCGAAGCAAAGGTTTTCTACGAACCCAGAAAACTCAAACCAGCATGCAAAAACAATTGTCTTTATGAAATAACCTATGATGATGGAAAACCGCCAATATACTTTAATATGTTAAGTGCAGATTATACTTATGGTGGCGATTCATACGCTTTAGAATATCAGAATAAACTTGTGAGAGGAGGCTGTACTGATGTCAAAAGTTGCGAAATTTTCGTTTTACCATTTAAGCACAGGTTTGAAGTAGAAGACGAAAGTTAGGAAAGAGCAGGAGAATGGGATATTCCTTCTTGTTCAATAATATTCTGTTTCTTGGCTTTTTTATGAGTTTGACAGAATAAAACATTTTTACTTGATACCTCTGGTTGAATAAAATACTAGTGATATTCGTTTAGGAGTTCTTCGATGATATTTGGTAATTGTAATCAGGTATTATATATTTCTTATACTTTTGGTTCTTTAAATGATTTATTTTTGATTAATTTTCAAAACGCAAAGTCTAGATTGAATTTGTTCCCAATTTCCATCTTAGTAAAAAATTTTGTGATAATTTATACATGAATCATGTTATAAGAACAAATCCATGAAATCTATTTATAAGAGTTGATAGTTAAATATATGGAGATTTCTATAGTAAAAGTATTTGGTATTGTCTTACAAGGAAAATCGATACAGATGGGCCAATTCCTTCACCAGCAAAATCCATAGGACCTCCAAATTCTGAAATGTTAATCCCCAAGTAGCTTTTCCAATACGAACCAATTACAAAATATGAAACCGCAAGGAAACTAAAGATAATGATTTAAAGGATCAGTTTAAATTTATGAGCAAATTGTTCAATAAGTTTAGATTACTCACGTCACAAATCCTGGGTATCCTGTTAGGCCAAACACTCCATAAAGAAGGCCATTTAGAAAGGAATTGAATATCAAAACCCAAAAAGTTGCTTTTTTGAGATCAGTCTAAGAAAAATGTTGATAATATTGTTGACAAGCAAATAATGGAAATAATTGATTTACCGTGTCCCATTCTTCTCTTGGTTGAAGAGATTCCAAGAAACTTGGCTTTTTTTCTTGGGTTTTATCAGAAGACATTTCAAGATTGAAAACTCCAAAATATCTGATCAAAAATATATCCCCATTTGAGATGTGAACTTGTTATTGGCCTGTAATTATTTTAATAGGAATTGAATACTACCAATCAATATAAAAAAATAGTCTTGGCTTATCAAAAAAAAAATATTTATAAAAAACCTGGTTTATCTTCAACTTGGAAATTCAAAACAAAAAGGTAAAAGTTACCTCCATTTCGCTCTCTAACAATCTCAAAGCTTATTCATCTGTATTACCAAAACAAATTCCTAATTCTTACATTCACAAACCATGGGCTTTACTGGAAAACTAATTCATTTCACTGTCGATGCTGTAATGCTATCAACTTTACTAGCAGGGATCAAAAGATCAACTGGTTGGACGTAAGCCCAAATTCTAATTTATTAATTTATTCAACATTTTTGTGTATTTACTCGCTTGTTAATCTTCTAGAATAAAATATGAGGAGTTATCTAAAGAGGAACCTGCTGCTCACTATATTGGCAGGTATCTTGATATCGGCGAAAAGACATTTGATTTTGCCCTTTCAAATATGAAGAAATACCCAAGCATATTTGAAAAGCCCAGTAAATAATTTCTTTGTTTGATAAGACTGCTAACCATTCTATTTCCCGAGTCTTATACCGACTTAATACTTATACATTTTTCAATTTAATTGTGCTTAGAAATTTATTGTTAATAAAAGCTGGCTGAAAAAGTTTGAAAACTTTGAATCTTATATTGAAAACGTTTTGTTTAATACTAGTTAAAGTATGGTTGTAGAGACTCTCCCAAGTATTTCTCAATAACAACAATGGTATCGTTGGTAAGTGCTTCAACTTGAGAATCTTCGTCATCGATTAATTCTGATAAGAATGGGATTGTTTCTGGAACAAGGATCAAGAATTCTTCACCAAGAGCATCAAAACTAGATTTAACGATTTCCAAACTACCCAAACGAACAAATGGTGACTGTGATCTGGACTTGAGCAACACCAAATGATTGAGTTGTTTCCACATTGCATCGTTAGCAACAGCTAAATACAACTGTGAAATTGTAGGTGCCAAAACAGTTTCAATTCGAGATAAATAACCTTTAGAAATATCGCTTTCTCTGTCAAAGTCTTCTACTGGAACTGATTCACCATCTTCGTTATAAACCAATGTGTTTGGAACTTGACCACCAAGATGTTTCGTAAACCTTTCAAATAATTCTGCAGACCAGAAATCACCAGAATCATGTAATGCGCTTAGCCTCAACGACTCAAGAGACAAAGCCCACAGTTTATTTGGTGCTCTAAGCTCATCACCATTGATACTTTTAATAAATTCGTTGTTATCACTTCCAATATAATCACTGGTTACTCCAAAATCTCCAAGAATGTCCAAACTTGTATCAACAATGTACTTGTAGTATGGTGTAAGTATTGACTGTAAACGTCCAAAAAGCTTATTTACTGCCAAATACATCAGTGATAGTTTGAAAGAGCTAGATAAATATTGCATATCATTACCACTACCAGCATCTTTACCAGTTTCTGCTGTTATTGCCCAATCAATAAAACTCGCAAACAATGGAGAAAAGATCGACTCGTTAAGTTTTACACAGAAGTCAACAAAGTTGTCCAAAATACTATCAATAACTTGAGAAACAGCTTTGTTTCTTTCAAATTCAACATCTCCTTTACCATTTTTCTTTGTGATGACATTTGATTTTGTGTATTCGTTCATGCTGGAATCTATCTTCATGTAGCTTTGTTTAAAGTTGTTTCCAAATTCGCTGCTGAACAATGTCAAAAAGAACTTGAACAGTGGTTTATGGAATTTTATAAGCAAATCGTTAGAAATGTTATTGACTGTCAAGCTGAGTAGTTTTGCCAAGTTTGATAGAGTATAAATATCCAAAATACCAATATCCATATTTGGTGATGTGTCATTATTATTACCAAACAGTTTGCTTTGGTAAAACCCAAACTGTGCAGGTAACAAAACTCTTGGATGAACCAAACTTGCTAAAAGTTTCAGAATGTTGTTGTATTTTTGAACAGTTTTCTTTCTCAAAGTAATGTCTTTGCGTGACAACAACATCGAATCCAAGTTACCATCAACAAGTATACCTGAACCTAGATCAACTTCTGATCCCGGAAGAACCAATGATTCAGGGAAAGTTGTCAAGTAACAAATCCTGCTATCAAACACAACACTGAAAGTCTTGTCTAGATATGGACCCAAAAAGTTTGCCCATCTCTTAACAATAACTTCTAGTACAACAAGCGAAGACGAAACGAGTTCAATTCCTTTATCAGCAACTTTAATTTCAAGCTCGTTTCCTTCAGCAGTGGAATCATTGCCATCAACGTTTCTATCCTTGTGATTTGGTTTTCCACCAAATTTACCCTTTTTCAAAGTTTTTTTCTTTGTATCATCAGTACTGGCACTTATTCTTGCAGTCGAGTTGGTGGTTGTTTTGGTGCTATATTTATATAACAAATCATATCCATTCTCAAACATAGTTATAAGATTGGGCATAAGTTTAGGCATATGCTGAATTGCTCTTGTTCCCAAGCCGCTAATGAGTCGTGCAATCAAAACAAGCAGGGAAGATTGTACTGCTTGTGTTTTGCACTTTATTAAAGGAACAATTGATTTACTCTTATCTCCCAAAATCACATCGAATACTTGTAAAAAGGCTTCCGGATAAATCACACTAAAGTATTGAGCTAATGAAGCAACACAGAGAATTGAAAGCTGAGTAATGTCAACAGGAGATTCCAGGGAAACATCACCTGCCTCGTTATATTTTTCAGCCTTCATCAATCGCACAAGGGATGGGATAAGTTCAACCAAGCACATGGATGATTTTATATCAGACTTAGACCAACCCTCAGTATCTGGTATCAGAGTTTTGTCAACAAAGCCATCCTTTTGTGGTTTAGTTTGGATATTATATGTACCGAATAGATATCCTGAAAATTCTTCAATTTTGGCCATAAGTACTTCAATAGCTTTTCTTCTAACATCCATATTTTGATGTTCGAGCAATCTCAAAGTTGTTTTGGCAAATAGGGGATAGTTTAATTGTCCAATTGCATGATCAATCATCATATAGTTGTAATCTGTAACCATTCCACACAAACTAGTTATTGACTTTGTGTTCTTTAATCCTTTGATTAAGTTTTGTTGTTCACTCCACTTTGCAACAAATTCAAGTCCAACAAATACTAAACTTTCCAAGAGCGAATCTACGGCTAGTTTATCAGCCTTGCTTTCATACTCGCTGTATTCACCATTGTTCAACATAGTATTAATGTACTCGATCACAGCTATTCTGAAACCAATAAGCTGTTTAGTATTTAATCTTGTGTAGTCTAGGATCGAGCTATCAAGCAAAACTTGTAAATCCTCAATATTGTTAGGTTTATCAGTTGGTATTTCAAGGAGAACTTTTACTAGACCAATCATTCCACTGACTATTTGTTCGGAACTGAACTGAAGGGCTAGCGATACAGCAAATTCCATATAATCTTCACGGTCAGTAAACATGTTAGTTTCAATGTATGGCTTTTCTGGTTTTCCGGAACCAACTCTACTCTGTCGAAGTGAATATTTCTCCAATAAAAGAACAAACATAACGCTGTTGAACTCCTCACATCCAATAGTATCCAAAAGGTGTTTAAATAAGGGTAATCTCCTATGGTGAGGAATATATGGCAATGAATCAACAAAAACACGTAAAATACTGCTAGCTGTTTTAAGCCTACTCTTTTGAATATCCACTGAAGCACTACCACTCATCATGCTAGCTTCCAAGTTTGATGCTATAAGCGTGGATGAAAACAGAGATGGGATGATTTTCTCAATTGCTTGATGAATAACATGAAGAGTATAATTGTCATCTTGACGCAACACACTATCTCCCATAAAAGTAAATATAGACATGACATGATGTAGAACAGTTTCGCTATGATGAACTGCAACTGCTGCTAAAAGCAAAAGCGACTGTGTTTGAGTCTGTAAACTTGATGATTGGCGAAGCACATTAACCATAATATCAACTCTAACAACCCCTTCATCAATTGCTATTCCATGTTGATTAGCTTCATTGAAGATGTTGAGTAGAAGTGTGACTAACAATTGTTTCAAATATTCAACAGGAACTCTGAGTTGTTGATCAACCTGTTGCTTCTTAGGTTGGTTAGCAAGATTACTAGTAAAGTTACTATCAATTTGTCGTACACATTCAAGAAGTTCAAACAGTGGAGGCGTCAAACTTGGGCTACATTTTGTTTCTTTAGGTTGTGATGCTATAATTTCCAAAAGCATTACAAGCGTAGACGTATTCTCAACAAAAAGAGAGATTTCGTTAACTAATCCCTGATCCTGATGATTTCCACCCCTGGAACTTTTCATAGATTTTATCCCTGTTTCGGAGTTGAGATTTCCAAGGTCAGTGATCCATGAATTCAATTGGAAAATTAGAGTTCCTGGATCAAGGTTTAGGCCATTGAGAACAGTAGTTATTGAAACCGAATTATTTGGTAAAAAGCTTGAAGCCACACCTTTTACGCTGACTCCCAAAAGCATACTAAGCAACTCTGATTGTTTTTTTTCATCAAGGATTTTTGAGATTTTTTCGTGTATATGGCTTAAAGCCAAATCCTGCAAATAAGCATGTGCTTTCGATTCATTGCTCCATTGTGTATAAGAAGTGTTCTCAAGTGATTGGATATTTAGATCAGAAGATTCAGGAACAACAATAAGACCAAGAAGTGTATTCCACAAGCCAGTAGAATCTACTTCCATATCAGAATCCGTGCCAAGGGAGTTTTCAGATATACAACTAACCAATAACTTTATATAAATATCTTCGAAGGAGTTTGGTGATGGAATATTTCCACTTTGGAAAAGGGTGTCTGCATTTGAGATAATCATGTCTTCAATTATTTGAGTGTGTGAGAAGTTTATAGCTGGAGCTGTGATTTTAAGGATGGCTACTTTAAGACTTGACGCAGATTTGTAGCTACAGCTGACATTTGAAAGACATAGTAAATGTGAAAGGAATACAGTAACAAGTGCATTACCAAATCCATTAGAAGACAATTTGCGAATTGGTTTGTGTAGTCCATGAATGTTTCCGGTTGTCATTGCCAAAAAATTCTCCATAAATGTGTCACTGGCCTCGATTTCTTCAGAACATGAAGCAAGGACATTAACAACACCAATAGCAACCTCGGTAGGTAAACATTGCAGTTGTCCAGAAGCAGATCCATAAAATTCCGTTGATTTGTATATAACTGGGTCAACTAGCAACTTTACTTTAGATTTTTTGCTTGAAGAACTGTTGATGTCACTTTTTTTTGATTCGCGTTTGGTCATTTGACCGTAAGATTTTTCCAAAGCTTTCAAACATGATATAGCAGCAGTACGAATTGATGTATTTTTATCTGCCAAACAAACAAATAAAATCGGTAGTAACATTTGATAATCAGTGTACTCAACATCTTTGGTATGAGCATTTTCTTTTTTCTCTGGAATGGAAGACTGAATAAATGTCGCCATTATCAATAAACTCCAGGTACGTCCAAGGTTACTCACATTTGGATCTGCTGCAAGACTAGCCAAAAATTGAATCCATTCATCTTTGAGATGTGTTTCATAAAGCTCACCAATTATCAGTCCATCAATGACCATAATTCCATCTGCGTGTGAAACTGATTCAAGGAATATGGTTTTTAAAACAGAGGAATAGTATTCATAATGGGTAGTTGGTTTTTCAGACTGCCCATAATTTAGTGAGAACCATCCGTTATTGACAAAGTCTGTGGGTTTCTTTAGTAGTTTTAAAAGTAAAGAAATACAGAAAACTGCACAACTTATTTCTAAAACACTAGGTGATTTGGTAGAGTTTAAGGTAATTGAACCAATGATGTTCTCCCAATGACCTATCTGATTCTTTTTACCAGTGACTGCAGAGTTGAAAATCGCAATGATTTCGACTTTTTTATCCATGTCCTTAGAATTCTTTATACTTGAAAAACAAAAATCAACCATTTCCATTGTTTTTTTGTTAGCACTGATGTTCAGTTCAGCCTTATCTTCCAAACATATATCCATAAGACTGGCAATGTAGTAAACATATCGGATTTGTTTGTTATCACTTTTACGCATGAGTTCGAGTAGCTTTTCAAAAACAATATCAGAGTTATTGTCCAGGTTTATGTTTCTTTTCTTTAAAGCATTTTTTGAAACTGATAGCACAGTATTCAAAAATAAACTTTGATATACAAGATCTTTTCCTTTGTATTGCTCAACAAAGCTGCACATACTATTCAGGAAAGTGTAGTTGGGGCTTTCCTTTACGATTTTTGACAACATCAACAAAGCTCGCACTGATCTGTTTATTGGTGTTGATGGTTTAAGAATATATTCTAGAACAGCCACAATTGACTTGGCAGCACAGTCCATATCATTGAAAACGGATTTGGTACACAAGTTTCCAAAAGCTCTGTCAGCAGCAGCATTACTCGTAATCATGTTTCCATTAACAAGGTTAAGAACAGTTTCCACATATTCGTTGGGGCTCATGTATTTCAGGATATCTAAAGACAAAACTTCCGAGATTACGTTGGGATTTTCATCTTTAAGTCGTTCATATATGAGCGAAGATATCTCTGCAGAGTCATAAGTGATATCAGTTTCATAATCAGTATTGTTTGATACTTTGTGATTTGTAATTAATCTTGAAAGCTCTTTAACAGCAACAATTCTGATATTAGGATTGGCACTATTAAGAGCAATATACAATCCCGTTCCTACAGAAGCAATTGGAGCGAGTTTAAGTGAGTACGTTCCTATTCTTGCACCGCTCTTGTTATCAGTTTCGATGTTCATACATGTCAGTTCGTATAACTTTTTGAACGCAAGGTCAGAATTTAAGCTTTCTGGTGTTTTCGATCTTGACAAGAATTTGTTTGTTTTTTCAATAGTCGTTGAAATAACTTTTTCCATCGCTACCAAATACTGGGCAAAAAGAACAGCCAAAATATCTTTGTAGCTAGCCATGATTTCCCTTTCGATTTCGTTATCGTTATCAGCTTTAAACTCTAGCCAGTACTGAATATAACCCCAAAGTAGGATTTCGAAAAAATCATTGGTAAATGAATCTGAAACGTTTTTCAATTTCGAAATAGAACTGATGAATTTAATTCCATTTTGATCTTTTTCAACTACCATTTTTGCTGCTTTCATCAAGAATTGTTCGATAACAGGTTCCAAACCATATTCTTTTGGGATTTCATCAAATGATTTAATTATCTCGTTTGTATTCGCCATTGCAGTAATTATCTTTGTCGAGATAAAAGCAATGTTAATGTTCTGGCTCTTTATGAATTTGATGAGGCATAGCATAGCCAGTTTTATGTTAGTAGCATGACTGATCACCCCCAAAAATAGATTTTCAAATACATTCTCAGTGAAAAATACACGGGAAGATAAGGCACAAAGAATATGATAGCTGGCCACTTGAATCCTTTCATCTCTTGATTTCAATCCTGTGATAATAATAGGAACAATAAAGGCAAGTTCTGTATCACCTACGTGCTTCAAAGTTTCTATGTATTCTGTATTTAATACACAGTAAAAGGTGCCAAGTACGTCATAGCAGTGTCCACTTTCCGCAATATTAAAGATAAAGCTATTCAGAAAACTCCCAAATGAATGAGTAGAATGCATTTCTTTAACCAGTGCTTCTCTTTCCATTGGTTGGCGAATTTTACGATAGGGAATGAGAATCTTCAATATTCCGTATTCTTCGAAAGGAATGTTTATTGTTCCCAAAAGTGTTGAAAATTCTTTTGTAGAATGATATGGAATCATTGCTGAGATTAGTTCTTTCACATTGAACTCATTTATTCTGAATCTTCGAATAAGCCATTCAAGCACTTTTCCAGCGGGTCTTGTCAGGAAATGTGCAGATAGATGAATTATCAAGTTGTTTAACTCTAAATCGAGTTCTTTGTTTTGTTCCTTTGTAAGAAGAATCCGATCTTTTTGCTTGTACTCTAGAGAGAGTAAAGTTTGTGAGTATCTTTCAAATTTTCTATCTATGAGAATAAGTTGGCTGAGTCCATCAATCCCAACTTCATAAATATCATCATTGCTAAGATCAGCAGCTCTTTTTGATGTATACAAGAAACTGGCTCTTTTGCGAAGAGCAGCATCACTCCCACCAAGTCTGTCGACAGTTTTGAGTTGGTATAATTGCTGGGACAAAGACATTTCAATCAAAAAAAAATGAGATTCTAAAAAGGTTAAAAAGGGAATTATTGGCAAAAGCTATAAATCAATTCTTATAAACTTGAAAAAATTTTCTAGTTGATTCAGAAAAAAATTTTACACAAAAAAAATTAGATCATCAAATTAATTTTTTTAGTTTATAAACAGTTTGGTTATTCAAAATTTATTAGTTAGAAACACTTTTAAAGTTGGGCATATACTGTCGATTGGCTATTCTGATCGTCAGTGGTTTCCAGTGGAACTTTTTTAAATTGTGATTCAGAACCTAGTGTGGAAAAACTCAGAATACTTGGGTATTCTTGTTTTAGTGTATCCAGATCAGTGCATTCTTCGCTTCGTAGTTTTTCCATCAAAAGCTCAAAATCATTTTTTTCTTTTTCATTTTGTTCCTTTTGAGAAGAGTGGCTTTCTTTTATATTGGCAAACTCTTCTTCACATCTCTTTGTAAGCATTTTCAACCTTTCGATATTTAGTGATGTATATAGCTTTTTTTGAGGTATAATTGTTTCTATTTTTACAAAATAAAATATTATTATAAGCTTCCCAATTCTTGAAATTAGGGTACAATCAGTCAGAAGAGAAATGGTTATGTATAGAGTATCAGAGTGCTAATTAGAAAATGGCTTACTAGTATTTAAAGGTGACAGAATGCTGGCCATGTAATCATGGTATCTTTGATACCGCGCAATGGCAATGTCTCGTGCACTAATAACATCATACTCATCGCCAGGAGGAATAGAATCTTCGTTGTCTAAACCAACTTCTTCGCTTCTACCTGTAGCCGCGCGCTAAAATATCAATATAATATTATAGTTTGATAAAATGAAGCAAAAAATAAAAAAAGGGATGGTAATTACTTTTTTCTTTTTTGATTTCGACTGGGTTGAGTATTCTTCTCCCGGCCCAGAGCTAATATTAGAATAAGTTGGTCTCAAATTTGATGACTGGATTGGTCCTTTAGGTGGGATTTTCATCTTTTTTCTGGCTTGAATCGGTGAAAATGTGGAATTTAACTGGAACTGGTTATTTTGTTGTAAATATTGGTGTTGTTGATTTATGAATGATGGGTTGGTATTGGGATTGTTTAAAAACTGGCCCTGATGGAAATTCTGTGCTTGATTGTGTGGCGTTTGAG
>MBFT01000513.1:14291-25612 GCA_003086725.1 Furculomyces boomerangus | reverse complement strand
GATGGGAATAACATGTTGCTGATTTTGTACATTTTGAGGAGGATTAGGAGTATTTAAAAACATGGGATTAATGGTGTTGGTCATCATTTGTTCCTGTCTACCTTGAAAGTTATTCTGTTGATTTGTTGACTGTAAGTTTGGATTCTGAACGTTTTGAACATTTTCTGTTTCAGATTGTTTAATTTGTATTTGGTTTCCAATCCTGGTTGTTAAATTCGTTCCTTTTAGCTGTGCATTGTACAATAATTGTTGTTGCTGCTGTACTAGATTTGCTTGATACTGTTGATGATTGAAATCCTGAATCTGGCTTCCTTGAGCAAATGTAGCACTCTGTTGATAATTAATGTTTTGTGTTTGTTGTTCTCCTCTACCTACACCATCAGTTATTTCACTTTTATTTTGAGAATTCATAGTTTACAATACTAGTAATTTTTGAACCAAGCAGTAATAATAAAGAAAGAGTAAAAGGTTAAAAATGACTTGCGATTGGAAAATGTCAAAACAATTTGACTGACACGAATTCCGCCAATCATCAAGCAGTATTTTTCATGTAAATTATATGTTGAACAAACCAGAAAGTGAAATATATTAGGTTGAAAAGTTCTTTTAGATTATAGTTATAAAAATAATTTTTATTTTGTGGTATATGTTGTTAATCTTTAAGTAACGATTGAACAATACTGGATATTTTTATACCTTTTAAATCGGTATATGTCTGTCCTGTGCCAACAAACAAAATTGGTTTTCCAGTAACATGTGTCATGGTAAGAGCCGCACCAACTTTATCATCAATTGTATCAAACTTGGATAGGATAATTCCATCAATAACACGAGATTCGTTTGGTGGCGAATAATTGAGCAATGCTTGATTGAATTTAGTAAGCTGTTGAACAGCCTCGTTTCCTACAAGGGCTTCTCCAACAAAGACGATTTTATCAGGTTTGTTGACAGAAACCAGCTTAGATAATGCTCTCATTAAAGGTTCGTTATCCTGCATTCTTCCTGCAGTGTCAATAAGAACGACATCGTATCCGTTTGTTTCACCGTAGTTTATTGCTTCCTTTGCTATTGTGGCAGAGTCCTTTCCATACCCTCTTTCAAATAAATCTACTTTGCAGTCATCTGGGGATAATGCTCTTAAATTGCGCACGTGAACACGGAGTTGTTCTACAGCACCAGATCTGAAAGTGTCACAAGCAGCAATGAGGACTCTAAGGTTGTTTTGGAGTAGCCAGAAACAAACTTTTGAGAGATTGGTTGATTTACCAACACCATTAACACCAACAAAAACAAGTGTGTATGGTCGATTTTCTTTTTTGTGGACTTGTTGGATATCTCTTAACATATCTGTTGAAGTACTTGGAGTCAAGATGCGACGTAGAGTGTTTTCCATTGCTGGGTAAATTAGGCTTGATATTTTTTGCATTCCACCAACTTTAACTCCAACGAGTTCTTTCTTGACTGATTCGCCAATACTTCTTGCAATGTTTGCAGCAACATTTTTATTTATCAGATGTTCGCACATTTTTGCTATTGGTTCATTTAAATCACTGCTAGTCAAGACTTTTCCATTAGCTAGAGTTTTGAAGAAGTTTCCTATTCTTGTTGCTCCCCAGCCTGTATTTGAAGATTTATCTTTCACATCGAGGTTGTCGTCAGAAGAAATTTCGTTTCCATCCTCAGTGCTCCCAATACTTGCAACTTGATACACACCATCACTACCACGAACACCTAGTGAATGTTGGTCTACTAATTGATCAACATCTACCATATCAGTTTTTTCGTTTTCTGTAGTATTCTCCTTGTTTTTGGATGAACTAAAATCGAGATCTTTCATGTATTCTTTGTTTACAGTGCCGTCGTCCCATATACGTTTGGATTTTCCTTTTTTCTCGGTGTTATCTGTATTGTTGGAATTGGTTTTTTTGCTTTTTTTATTTTCAAAAGTTCTCATTTGGATGCCTTTTTTTCGTGTTTTGAGAATGGCCATATCATCACTATCAAACTCGCTGTTAGTTGCACTTGAATCATTTTTCTGGGAAGTTAGATCTTTGATTGCTTGTTTGGATCCAACTAAAGTTTTTTGAAATTTTTTAGAATCTTCAAAGTTTCTTGGTTTTTCAGCTTTGTAAGTTTTTGAAACCAAATCGGTTTGCTCGGCAGATTTGTAGAGCTTGGTAAAAGAAGGTTCAAAATCAAAGTTTGCTTTTTGTGTTTTTTTGTCAAAAAAGTCTTTGTTAACAAGAAGAGTTTTGTAATCACCAACAAACTTCTTTTTGACGGAATAAACTAGATCATCGATGTAAGTAAGTTGTAAAATCTTTTGGTATACTGCCTATTATTTGAAGAATAAAGTATGGTTAGAAAATTAAAGATAGGGTAGGTATGGTAATCTAAAGAAAACTTACAATGAAGATTAATCCGAGTTCATTTGATACGGCCCAATTCATTTGATAGCTGTTGTAAGAGAATCTTTGATTTTCGATTGAGGTTGTTTCTATTAGACTGTTGATGAGTTTAGAGATGGGAAGATCAGGTATGGTTACAAAGGCTTTGGACCATAGGATAATGCCGCCCTGTGTGGCAATGACAAAATAGTCTAACATTATCTGAAGATGAGTCTATATTTTGATAGTTAATAAAAGTGCAGTGTAGTTTTAGAATGAAGATGACTTTTAATGAAGGTTGTTTTGTCTGTCCTGTTTATAGATGCTAAGTAGAGATTGGAATGGTATTGGCTAAACCAAAAAAATCAAATTATAACTAAATCATTCGTTTATTTTCACTAAACAAAGGCTATTCGCTAAAAATTACTAAGAGATTCTGATTCGTTATTAGTAAGTATATATACTGATTGGCCAGTTTTTTTTGAGGCGTGACCAAGTTGATGTTGGGGCAAACAGAATAGATTGATAAAACATCAACTTTTTATGGCTTGATGATCAATAAACCAACTTTACAAGCCAAAAAAAAAGGATAAATACCGATGGCTGGCCTTCCCCTTTCTGCACTCGTAAAGCCTTTGAACAAGCAACTATGAAATTCTTTTCCTCTTTTATCGCCTCACTTCTTCTCCTCTCCTCAGCTTTTGCTAATATCTTTATCACCAGCCCCACTGCTGGAACTGTATGGACTGCTGGCAAAGATGCCTCTATCCTTTGGACGTAAGTACACTCTTCTATCTCTATTTTCTCTCTCTAAAACTCTTTTCAATAGTTCAAATGATGGAACCGTACTTTCTGGAAACCTTAACATTTTTCTCCGTGTTGGTGATCCAAACAGCCCCATCAACGTTATAACTCTTGCAACTAATATCAATGCTCTTGTTGGAAACATTGCTTTTAACGTTCCGTTTAACATGCTTAATGGCGGCCAATATACCATCATGATCACAGATACCACCACTAACGTCTCCGTCTCCAGTGATTCTTTCAGAATTACAGGTGGCTCTGACAACGCATCTATCTCCTCAACCTCTGCTACATCTGCTGTTCCAACAACTTCTACATCTGTTGCTCCAATAACTTCTACATCTGGCAGTCCTTCACCAACCACTGCTTCTAGTAGCTCTGCAGTATCATCTTCAGCAAAAAGCTCTGAAAGCAAAGCAGCGTCATCTTCGGCAAAAAGCTCTGAAAGCCAAGCAGCCTCTTCTTCAGCAAAAAGCTCTGAAAGCCAAGCAGCCTCTTCTTCAAGCTCCAAACCCTCTTCAGCTAATCGTTCCGCTTTGTCCAGCAACTACCTTACTGCTATTACTGGTATTATATTAGCAAGCGGATTGGTTTCTTATTTATTTTGATGTCTTGATTCCTATTAAGCGTATTTGAAAGAGTATCACGTTCTATACTTTCACAATAAATTCGCAAAAAAATCCAAAAAAAAACTGATAGTAGTTAACATTTTTCTTGGTGGTGATTTGAGTAGAAAAACTACGTTTTTAAGAAATGCTCAACATTTTTAAATTAACGCCAAGTTGGTTAGCAAGTAGCCAATAGTCTTCATTGAGAAAATACGCTTTTTATGTTCCATTCCATTGTTCTATGAGCCATTTTGAACTGTATAAATAGCCAATAGGGTTTGGATTGAAAAATGATGTTTTTCCAGAACTGTTAGGTTTTTGTGTAATTAGATTTACCAAAAAAGTATATAAACTCTTGAAAGTACAGTTGAATTATATTTTCTTTGGCCCCAAATTTTTGATTCTTGCTTCACTAATAAACTCTGTATACTCCACCAACCGCTTATACTAAACTTTAACATGGACTGTATGTCATATTTTCTAGTAGATACTAACTCAAAAAGTAACAAAACTCTTGATTATAATACTTTTAAAGATTTGAAATGTATCAAGGGATCATGCCAGCTTAGAAAACACTATGAAATGATATCCAAAATCGACGATAATGACCCTGTGTGGTACGGACTAAAAAAACAGGTTTTGGAGTCTCATAAAAGGGTTTGTCTCTGATTTTTAGACTTTGCTATCTAACAATGTTCGTATTTTTAGCACCTTTGGTTTCATTAAACTTTTAAATGTATTATTAATAAACCTAAACCTTATTCCCTTTTGAACAAAACACGTGTGGAGAAAAATGTATGTCCAAATACTTTCAACTGATTGGCCGCGCCAAAAAAGAAGGAATCACCTTTCCCCGAACAGATACCCAACACCCCCTTTAATTGGGTACATATTATTAATTTCCTCCCAACAAAGAGGTCTTCGTTTACAATAAAAAGCATTTTTGTTTTGGTCTTCTAACTCTTTTCAACCCTTATTAATCTTCATTGTTCTCATTCATATTACTGTACCTATCTAATGGAATCTCCCATTCCCGAATCCTGTCCTATTGCCGGGAAATTCTCCTTCTTAATTAGAGGAATCGTTGCCATTGCTGCATTCTCCATATTAATAGTAAAATGGAAAATAGAAAAAAACAGACGCACAAGCCTGGTATGGACCCTTGACGTATCAAAACAAATAGTCGGCGCATCAATCATGCATCTTTGTAACTTACTTGCCTCTCTCTCCTCTGGTTCCAAGTCCGAAGTCGATTCCAACCCTTGTGTTTGGTATTCTTTAAACCTGTTTCTTGACTGCACAGTTGGTGTATTTATCGTGTTTGGAGTACTGAAAATCTTCCAGAAGTATGGACATTATGTTGGTATAAAATTCAGAATATCCGACAGCTATGGTGACCCACCAAGCATTTTTCGTTGGGCAAAACAATGCCTTATTTTCACTCTATCCTTGCTTGCAATGAAAGCCATGGTTGTCATTTCCATAAACAAACTTCATGTCCTATTTTATTTAGGCAAGTTGATTCTCCTACCAGCAACAAACACCAAAAGTCCAAACTTTGAAGTATTCTATGTTCTTGCAATTCTTCCACTCATCCTCAATGCCTTTGAGTTTGTTGTTATCGACCAAATGATTAAAACTAATAGCAAATCAGGCTTCGATACTGGTAGAAATCACAGCTCCCGCAACTATCTGTTCTCTTTCCAAAACGACTATTTACCCCTCAACAATTCCTCATCAAGATCCTCAATATTCTCTATACAAAGCAACAACGAACACATCACCAGTAACAACCGCATTTATTTCCAAGATAATTCGTCCTTCACCTCATTTGAACACGAACAAAGCAATTTCTTTGAAACAGAAAATATATCTTTTGATACCATCAAAGTCCACCTAAACGATTGAGTCAACAATCAACCCATGTAACACTATATTAGAAGTAATCAGTATATTCAAACCATACTTACCAAAGCCTTTTCATAAAGCTTCTCAAAACCCGTTAGAATAGATTTCGTTTTCCAGTTTTAAAGCAAAAAAAACATATCTTTGCATATACTTGTTAACCTGTTAATTTTAGATAA
Source organism: Furculomyces boomerangus (assembly GCA_003086725.1). Taxonomy (NCBI): domain Eukaryota; kingdom Fungi; phylum Kickxellomycota; class Harpellomycetes; order Harpellales; family Harpellaceae; genus Furculomyces; species Furculomyces boomerangus. The sequence continues at coordinate 19,729 of MBFT01000513.1, read as the reverse complement.
TAGTGATTTAATTTTCAAGTTGTATCCTTTCGTTTTAGATTTATCATCCAAATAAAAATTTACAACTCTTGTAACTACCGAAAATTCGATTCCTCTGAAAGTATAATGCACATGAAATCGATTTTTCCTATTTTCTATTGCCAGAAAGAAAAACTTAGTACACTGCAATAGAATCACAAATATTCTATAGTTGATATATTCCATAAAAAATAAACCAGATTATGGTTCCATTAGAATGTCTTTTTGTTTGAATAGTATATAATTCCAATAACTTGACTAAACAAAAAAGTATATAAATGCCAATCCATACCCTTTGGTATATCTAAAACACCTTTTGAAAACCCCAAACTAAAAATGAAGACATTTGAATCATCAGTTTATGGAGTAGCGAGCTCGATTGCAAGGGTGGCAGTAGGAGTTTTGGCACTAATCACAACATTTGCTCCTGTAAATGCGAATGGTGACTTTGCTGAACACAGAATTAAAGGAACTATAGTTTGGTATCCTGAATACAAAAACAACAACTTTTACTTGTATATCAACAGAAATGGTGATCAAATCGCTAATGGGTGGTATGGCTACGAGCTGGTAGATGGCAAATGTGGTAAACAGTGCATGTACAAAACTAATCTCCCAGGCTCCGTTTTCTCCATGGATAAAAATGGATACACTCTTACTTTTCAAGGAAACTATTTTTACTCGAAAGAATTTACACCCGCAAAAACCCATTTTCCAACAAATGACAAAATGATACACGAAAGTGATTTTTTCATCACTTCGTTTGATGATAAATACATGATTGAAGGAAAATAGTCTTTGTTTTATCTATACTTGATTCCTTTTGAAGTATCAATATTTAAATAAAGTTCATCAAAAAAAAAAAGTATTGATGTCTTGGGAATGTAAATTTGAATCCCTGGTCTCTGATTTTATTATACCATACTCCACCATATAATAAACTTGTGTTTCACAAACCACAAGTACAAAAGAGTTTATTCATATAGCTATACGAAATACCATTTTTTGGTTAGAAAATGAAAATATGTCAAAATGGCTAAATCAAGTAAATCTTTTAATTCTTAGATAAAGTATAGAGATACAATACAGGCTCAACACTTTAGGCCACCTCGATGGTTTAATAAGTTTTAGTTTGGATTTGAACTTGGAAGTTTTTTTAAAATTTAAATATTTGGAAATAGTTAAAAAACATTCAAATTGGTAACTTCAATAACAAAAGGAAATAGTTTAACTAGAGGTTTAGTAAAATCAAAGATTTTTATTATTACATCAAACTTTTTGATAAAAGTAGATAAAATTTTGGTTTTAATATTTACTCAAAAACATCGAATTTTCCATTGTAAGAAATTACGAAAAGTCTGCAATTATTTATTCCAATACATTTATCCCCAAAATAGGTTGAACTATTTTTGTTAAAGTGGAAAGAGTGTCCATCAAAATTATATTCCAATGATTTCGAATTGATGTATATTGGGTTGAGTTCATCGCTATAAGTAATTTTGTTTGTGCAATCTTTCTTACAATTTGGGTCAAATTTTTCTGGTAGGAACCATTCGTTTGCTTCGCTAACTCCGTTTTTTATCAAATTCAGATAAACTTTACCATCTCCATAGTTTGGATACTTTATGACAACTGCAGACACGGAAATATACTCGCAATAAACCACATTTGCAAGGGATACGACCAGCAAACCAAAATTCAATTTCATTTTCATAAATTTTCTTTGTTTATTGTTTCCTGTATTGATAAGTTGTTTTGACTCTGTCTCCATCATGGTTTATATACTTTTTTTTACAATAATAATAATATATTAATACACACTATCTCACATCTTTGTTTCTGAAAACAAAATTCTGGTTCTGTTTAGAATATTTTAATCACCAAAGAGTTTTTGCATTTAAAATACAAACCTGTTTTCTTCCATTTGGAAATTTTATTCAAGAAAATCCATTAATGCCATGAACGGATCATAAGAATGGCTTTTACCTCAAAAAAAACGTGTTAACCGACTAGAAGCGTTTGGTGTTTCTAGTGCTTTGCTAAAACATGTTTTTTCTTAAATTTTGTGCTTATTCGTATACAAAGTACAAGATATTTTAAAAAACTGATATACTAAAGATACCTAGAAGCCATAGAATTTCCCATTGTTAACAGATATGAATAAGAAATCAAGAATATTTTATTTGATATTGTTATGTTTGGAAACGGTACTCTTAGTAGTGAATAGTGTGATTGATATAATCCAAACTTATTTTAGCAATAAATACCTTGGAGGAAAATTATCAGATTTTTTTATAGAATGTGAGAGCTTAGACTGAACTTCTACATTTGATTATCGAATTTTCAATGTTTTCATTGTTTGCAACATAATTTCAAAGTGTAAGTTATTGATATTCTTTAATTCACTGCTATGAATCCACCAAAAATGTTTTTTGGGAGTTTTACCAAAATATCTTGATCTTGAATAGTAGGAAATGAACCCCTAAATAACATGGATAATATATCATGATTGTAAAAACATCGGAAAATTCTTTTTCTGAATTCCAACTCTTCTTCAGTATATTCCATCTTCACTATTTTTCATAATCAAGTTTGTATACCCAGGATATTCTGACAGATCTATAATATATTACCTCTGTTCCAAAATAAGCTTGCAATTCGACTTGGTGCTAAGTCTGAGCTATTGTTCTCTTTTTTATACTAACATTTATGATAGAGTTTGAAACGATAATAAATGACAAAAGTATTTACTGGTTTTAAAAAATTGTAATAAAATACTTTAATAGTGTTAAAAGTGTATTGATATTTTGTTTTATCTTGTAAATTTGGAGGGAAATGTATTTTGGATGAAATTCAGAAATCATCAAAGCTTCATTGTACAACATAAGCTAGTGTGCATTTCTAGAGTTTAGATTTTATAGTATATGATGTGTCACATACACGAGTTTAGTTTATAAAAATTTTGTACTAAATATTGGCGATAGTCTACAACTTTGAAGTCTAATCAGGTACACATTTTGGGAGTGTGTTGTATAAAAACTATTTTGTTTGTTGAATTATCAGTTAACACTTCGGGAATTGAGGAAATCAAGAGATTGGAGGAAAAGAATAGTAGTCGAATAAGGAAACTGCGGAAAAAAGAAATATTTTTTTTGTTTTATTTATGTCTTTTCAATTATGGTAAACTGTAACAATACTACAGGTTGAGAGCATCACAATAAAAATAGCTAAAATAAACAAAACAAAAATTTAGCCAATTGTCGATCCTAATCAAACCAGAGTAAATTCTTCCGCAGTATTTTTTGTTTGTATGGTTTTGTTTGTATAAATTTTCTAGTGGAAATATGGGTATAAAACATCGCCCACATTCTCTTTATATTTTCATCCACTTGATTTTTTTCTTTTAAACTGGTTTTTCTTTTTGACGACTCCACCACCTCACTGCCAACTTCCTTTGGAAAGTTTGTGCTTACCGGGCCATCCTTAGTACAAGTTCCATCTTGATCTGAACAGAAAAAGGGAAATGAAGTTAGCCGAAGCCTTAATTATACGAACTGAGCTTGACAAAAGCATCAAAAATTTGGAAGCAAGGATAATCAGCAATTCATTGATACAAGAAGGGTCAAAGGTCTTGGAAGATCCAAACGTGTTATTACAAGAATTGTATGAAAAGATAGAAGAGCATAAAACTATAGTAACTAGGATCAATGCCACAAATTTAAATGTAAAACTAAATAGCGGTATCAGTATAATGGAGGGGATAGTAAAGAGAGATGTTTACTTGAGATTATACAATACACTAAACACAATATGCAATCATGCTAACGAGAAAATTGACAGATACAGCAAAACTGAAATACTAAATATTGCTACCATAGATGTCGCCGCTCTAAGAAAAAAAATGGATATGGTAGCTAAACAAAGAAGAGAAATAGACATCGAAATCCAAAGTACAAACTGGATACATGATTTAATATAAAACAAAATAGGAATTCTAACAATATGGCGAGATAAAACCCCCCCATTCAACTACTTTTAATCATAATGTTATTTTTACACTAGTACATTCATGATTTATATTTACTACCATTATCTGAATATTGTTAGAATTAGGGCGGGATAGGGGCTTTCAAAAAAAAATAAAAAAGATAAAACTATATATCAGTCTTTTCATCATAAGTCAAATGTTTTCTAATCTTATACCCTATCACTTGACAGTTTTTGTTCAAGCACTTTGTTACATCCATCTTCTTGAAGGAAACACAAAGTTCCTAAACAGCACCATATCTGGTTGGTATTGTTGTATACAGAGTTGATATGATTGATGATAGCATAGAACAACATGCCCCCTTGAACAAACATCTAGTGATGGGTAGGGATCCTTTAGAGAGGCGGATTGAGGTTGGGTGATCAGTCATCCAGGAGATTTCCAAAGTATTTTCAGATGTTTATGAATACTGATGATCAGTAAATCAGCTCTGAAAGTTAAAAAATTGTATCCTTAAGGTTGCGATGGTATGTTAAAAAGTGTATTGAACAAAACCAAGTGTAATAAAAAATCAAATATTTAAAATAAACATTTTAGAGCGGCTGAATAACAGTTGGGTTGTTTGGTTGGTTATTATAGTGGTATTTTATTTGTAGTATGTTTGAATTTTAGGTTGTTTTCAATAAATCATACATATATGGGTAGGTATATATTTAGGCTTCTCTGAGCTTCACGGGGTCAAAGTATGGGTGGGTCATTGCTTCTTTTGCAGTTAAACGTTCTTGGTGGTCGTAGCGAAGAAGTCTATCCAAAAAGTCAATTGCTTCGGGGGAAATGTAGCGTTTGTTATCATTTGATATGAATTTATCCCAGGGTTTGCGGGGGTAAGTTCCAAGAATATTATTGTAGTGGGAATCAAGTTCGATGTCGTATTTGTCAAGATAAACAAAAAGATCATCAGTTCCTAAAACCTTGGCAATCTTGACGAGCTGGTCATAATTGTCATGTCCATGGAAAAAAGGTTCCTTACGGAATATCATGGAAGCAAACATGCATCCCAAACTCCACATATCTAGGGAGTAATCATAAAGCTGGAAGTCGACTAAAAGTTCAGGGCCTTTGAAATAGCGAGATGCAACACGAACGTTGTATTCCATTCCGGGGTGATAAAATTCAGCAAGACCCCAATCAATAAGACGGAGCTTTCGTTTCTCGTGATCAATCATGACATTGTGTGGTTTGACATCACGATGCATTATACCCTTAGAGTGGGCGTAGTCTAGAGCCTTTAGAAGTTCGAGTATATAAAATCTAACGTCATAATCAGTGAGTGTGGGGTAAAGAACTTTGAAGTCGTTGTTGTTTACAAATTCGGAAATGATGGCGGGAGTTTTGGACTAAAGTTTGGGAAGAAAATTGGTATAAATATTTG
>MBFT01000510.1:8468-20598 GCA_003086725.1 Furculomyces boomerangus | reverse complement strand
TTTTTTTTGTGAAGTGAACTGAAAAAGGAGTGAAACTGAAAAAGAGTGAAAAAAATTGGAGTGAAATTGAAATTTTTTTTGCCTGGAGTGAAACTGAAAAAGGAGTGAAATTAATTTCAGTTCGACTCTCTGACAGAATCAACACTTTTTTTTATCAGGAATTCAAATTAAATACTGGTTCAACAAAAATAATTTGCAAAAATATGAATATCAGAATATTTACTTTTCGAATTTCTTGATTAATGCTTCAGTGAATTCCCATAGTTCATCACACTTTTCTGGGTCAGTTGCTTGACTTATTGTAATTGTTTCGAGTTCTCTTGAGAAATATTTTCCGGTGACTCCTTCAACGGTATCAGAAAGGGCTAAGCGTAAAGTTGTTAGAGACCCTGCAGTTGGGGATAGAAGCAATCCAGAAATTAAATTTTTTAGAGCAGATGTAGAAGAACCAGGGATATATCTGGGGAGATTTGTAGCAACTGATCCTGGATGCAAAGAGTTTGCTGTTACACCTGTTCCTTCAAGTTTCTTTGCCAGGCTGTTTGTAAACATAATATTTGACAATTTGCTAATTCCATAATTGCTCACCCTGTTATATTTGCTTTTATCCAAGATTTTTTCCTTATCAAAATCGCCAGCAATATGTAAGAGTGATGAAACATTGATGATTCTAGCAGGAGCACTAGCTTTGATAATATCCAAAAGCTCTGTAGTTACTATGAAGTGACCAACGTAGTTAGTTCCAAACTGCATTTCGATTCCATCTTTTGTGGTATTGTATGGACTCGCCATAATACCTGCGTTGTTTATAAGCAAGTGGAGTTTGTTGTGTTTTTTCTTGAACTCGGCAGCAAACTTTCTGCAAGAACTGATTGAAGAAAGATCTAGCTGTATAAACTCGCAAGTTTTGAGACCTGTTTCCAGTTCCAAGTTTTTCATGGCTTCTTTTACAAAGGTTTCGTTACGACAAGCCATAATTACGTGGTGACCAGTAAGCATGAGGGCCTTTGTTGTTTCGTATCCGATTCCACTGTTTGCTCCAGTAACAATCGCTATTCTTTGTTCAGCCTCAATACTCTTGTTCTGGTTGTAATCAATGACGTACTTATCAAAGCGGATCTGTGGGGAAGTTCCAATTTGGATTTTACTTAAGAGGGAGTATAAGAACTCGACTGAGAGCATAGAGGCGGAAACAAGAGGAAATCCGAATCCAATCTTGTTGTATGCATAGAGCGAAGTGTCCATAAAATAGTTTGTAAGTTCTTCCAAGTTCATCATTTTGAAAAAGTAAGAAGCGATGATTGTATACCAGATTAAAGAACCAAAAATGAAAACCAGTTATTTCTGGGTCTTATCAACTTTATACATTTTTTTGAAAGACAATATTTTCTGAATAAACCAACGACATCTTCGATTTCAAAAAAGTTCATCAAGTGTAAAATTTTTAGCCAATGATTTTTAGGTGTTTAATTTTAGAAGAATCTATTGGAGGAATATTGTATGGATAAACTCTTTGAGATCTATTCTGTTATATTAGTGGGTACTTGTATAGTACTATTACGATTTTAACTTGAGTGAGATTTGGTTTCTCACAATTCAAGAGAGCAAATAAAATGAAAGTTTTTTGAGCATGTTTTTACGAGATTATCCAATTAATAAAGTGTTTTATATCTTTTTTCTACTTGGCGAATAGTGTTGTATTATAAACTGTTTTTTATATTTTGTTTGGGAAAATAAAACAGTTCCAGAAAAAGGCCAAGTATTTCTCATTTTTGTTTGTTGTAAACTCTACTTTCTCGAATGTCTCGAGTTTTAGCGTTTTAATATTTCAATTCAAAATTTCTAAATGTAATTTTCAGAAATAGAGTCTCATTTCCGATTGGAATCAAAACAAAAACCGGAACAAAAAAGTAGCATCATAGGAGCTGGAACTTAAACAATGGATATTGTTCTTGTGAAACAGAAACCGGAACAGAGAATAAAATTACGACACAATCCCTTGGATTAACCAACATTGTTTTGTTTGGAGTATCCGTGAACTACCAACCTGAATAGACCATAAAGGATAGGTACGTTTTTTCAAAAAAGATATTTCTATCGCTAATTGGTCTATCGATTCACTTGTTTGTATTTATTTGATAGTTTTGTACTTTTTTCGACATTTTTTTGGTAAAGATTACTGACAAAGTAGATATTTCTGCCCGCAACCGCGCTTCCTCCTGGTAGAATTACACAACATATGGATTGCCGTCACTTAGTTTAAAGGCCAATCAGCCACATTCCCTTGGAACAGTCAGCCACAATTCGTAACAATTGTAAACTGCCGTTTATGGCACCCGGAAAACATTCAAAAATGATTGGACATAATTTTATTTTGAATTGAAGTTTTTTGACACTTTTATTACCGTTTTATATCACTTCATTTTCTTTTTGATTAGGTTATAAGGAATATCCCAAAATTATATTCCTTTCCTTGACACCTTTCATCCTCTGTCTCTTTCTCTATTTTCTGCTAATTACACTATCTGCCATGCTTTATTTTGACTTTAAAGAACTGTGGCTATGTTTTCTTTCTCAAACTTGGAATCCCCTGGATCCCAACTTCATACTTACGCCATGTTTTACTCTCGGTATTCTACCCTCTTTAGTTAACACCCTATACATTTTATGCTTTTATATATCCCCTACGAAGAAATCTCCAATCGAATCCTCCTTTCATGTACCAGATTCCGATCTCTACAACAACACTTCGACAAAAAAGGTTTTTAGTTCATACAAATATAAATCATATAAACTTTATTCCTTTCTCAATCAACATAAACATTTAAATCTACTTCTTTCTCTATTAACCTAAACATTTTTTTCTATTTAGAATCTTTTAAAAATTTCATTTCCAATGTACCTTCTTCTCATTTCAAGCGCAATTTATCTTTTGCCAGACTTCTTTAATATTTTCTGGATATCTGTCTTCTTATCTTTTGCTTCTGCTGGAATCCTATATCGTTCCTTTAACACCACAAATCCAAGAAACAAAGGAAACTTAAAAACAAACTTTTACTTTGTTTGCAACTCTCTTGTTGCCACTGCAATACTGATAACAGACTTTGGAAAAACCCAACCAATTTTCGGCTCTCTCAATATAATTAAAATACTCTCTGCTAGCACACTTGTTATTTCAGTATTAAGTATCTTTGTCATCCAACACAATGATAGAAAAGTTGAAAGTATACCCGAAAATATAAACAACAAAAATTATTTCGAAGCAAATTTCATATCCCTTCTCACTTATTCATTTATGAATAAAATTGTCGAACTTGGAAAGAAAAGGCTATTGATAATCACCGATCTGTTTGACTTACCTCAATCTATCAGCCCATCAGAAATGGCCTTGGTTTTTGAAAGAGAGTGGATAAAAGTTCAATCGAAAAGTGAATACATTTCAGTAATCAAGACAATACTTTTCATTTTCTGGAAAAAAATCCTTCTAATTGGACTTCTTTCTCTTGCTAGCAGTTTCTTTTACATCATCCAACCAATCATCCTTGGTCTACTCATAAATTTTCTTTCTGAATACTCTCCAGAAAATACCAGCTCACTGAAAAATGGTTATATTTATGCAATATCCCTTTTCTTGGTAGAAATCCTCCAATTGATAATATTGCAAAAAAACTCAAACATCCAAAATATGCTTACCATACAAATACGTGGATGCCTGGTACCCAATATATACAAAAAAACACTCACACTAAAGCCTGAATACCTCAAAAAGAACTCCATAGGAAAGATTGTCAATACTATGAATGTCGATACAAATCGTATAGCACGGTTTATAAGTAGCATAAACCAAATATGGTACATTCCTGTACAGATAATATCGTCTTTGGTTTTATTGTATATTAACATTGGATATAGCACAATTGGTGGAATTCTAGCATTTTTATTAATCATCCCATTAAACGGAAAACTTATCCAGCTATCTAGAAAATCTAACCGTGCTATCTCAAAGCATAGAGACGAAAGAATAAAAAAAATCAATGAACTTGTTCAGGGAATCAAAATGATAAAGTTTTTTTCATGGGAAGAACCAATAAAATCTGTAGTAGAAGATATAAGAAATAACCGCGAGTTGGCTGCATTGAAAACTAGTGGGGAAATACACTCATTAACCGTGTTTGTCAACAGCATAACTCCTGTAATAATATCTGGTGTGGTTTTTGGATCATATTACCTATTTGATAATCAATCAAAAGGTAGCATGGACGCAGAACTGATATTTGTAACCCTTTTACTACTCAACAGGTTAAGAGAACCTTTAAGAAGAGGTCCTTTTATTCTAGCTGCTTATATAGAATCAAGTATTTCTGTGGAAAGAGTTCATGATATACTTTCCGCAGCTTCTATAAAAAGTCCTCAAACAAAACTACAACCTAATACAGATAAAACTATCCTTCTAGAAACAACTCACAGTGGCTACGGTTCAGTATCAAAAATTGAGTCAACAAATTCCATAAACTTGCATTTAGATTGTAGTGACACTGACTCGATAACAAAAACAAAAAAAATCCTATCTATAAATAGTAATTGCTCCAATGTTACTCAAAATCAAAGTGAACAAGATGGTTATATCATTGCTAATAAACATCAAGTATCCACTGATCAACCTTTATATGATGTTACCTGCGAAAATGCAAAATTTGCTTGGGACTCGCACGACTTAGATGGCATTCAACTTAACTTTAAAATCAAACGAGGTTCTCTAGTTGGCGTTGTTGGAAAAGTTGGTTCTGGGAAATCGTCACTAATTAATGCAATTCTTGGAGAAATGGATTTGGTTAGTGGACATATGTCATTAAATGGAACTATTGGTTATACACCACAAGTGCCATGGCTTATGAATACATCACTTCGAGATAATATTATTTTTGGATGTCCTTTTGAAAGAGAATTTTATGAAAAAGTCATAAATGCGTGTGCTTTAACTACTGATATTGAATCCTTTCCAGCAGGTGATATGACAGAAATAGGAGAACGTGGGATTAATCTTTCTGGTGGACAGAAAGCTCGTATATCATTAGCACGGGCAATATATTCTCAAGCAGATATTTACATTCTTGATGACCCTTTAAGTGCTGTTGATGCACATGTAGGAAATCATTTGTTTCACCATGTTATTGGTCCCTCTGGAATTTTAAAGGGAAAAACAAGGATTGTAGTAACACATGCAATCCATTTCATTCCCAGATTTGATTCAGTTATTATCTTTGATGAAAAAAAGATGATTTTCAATGGACCTTTTGAAGGTGGAGCAAATGTAGTACTTGATAAGCTAGGTTTGTATCAAGAAAACAATAACGAAAGTACTGGAGATATCAAGAACTTCACTGTCAGTAAAAATTTGAATAATTATAACTCTGATAATTCGAACAAGCAACTTGATTCTGGAATGCTGACAGTAGAGGAAGTGGCAAAAATAGGATCTGTTAAGTTTGATATATATAAAGCATTTGTTTCAGCTTGTGGGTTCAGAAACAATACCTTTTTTGTTGTTCTTACTTTGTCAAGTTCGCTTTTGGGAATTCTTGCAAATTACACTTTGAAAAGATGGGCAGATACTAACACAGAAAAATCTCCTCGGTTGAAACTAGACAGTCAACTAATTTTTTTGATACAGTATTTACTCTTGGGTGTTGCAAGTTCATTTCTTTCTTCAGCTTCCACATTTGTCTTACGTACCATGTGTGCATTAAGAGCTGCAAAACTCACTCACACTGCTCAGTTAGATGGAATAGTAAGATCGCCATTAAATTTTTTTGAGTCAACTCCTTCAGGGAGAATCATAAATAGATTCAGCCAGGACCAAACCAATATAGATTCTTCAATTCCAAGAGAGTTTTCACAATGGATTACTTCACTAATGAGTGCAGCATCTTCGGTATTTGTTATTAGCATTGCTTTACCAGCATTCATGCTTTTTATAATTCCAATCTTTTCGGTTTACTGGATTGTTCAAAGTAACTATTTGGATTCGTCTAGACAAATAACTCGCATGGCTTCAAGATATTTGTCACCACTATACTCCCATTTTTTTGAATCAGTTGCTGGAATTTATACAATTCGTGCTTACAGAAAACAGAACTTCTTTTGTCTGGAAAACTTTTCAAGGCTTGGAAACTCTTTAAAGGTTAGCTTCAATAGGCTTTTTTTAAGCAGATGGATTTCAGTTCGGATAGGATTTATTGGAACTTCAGTAGTGTTCCTGACTTCTTTAATGAGTGTGATGATATTACACATGTTTGAAACAGGAAACGCACCACTTCTTGCTATGGCAATTGTCTATGCTATACAATTTACTGGAGCTATTTCAAGATCAGTTCAGTTGTACTGTGATGTAGAAATAGATTTGATTTCTGTTGAAAGAGTTGGTGAATACACGGACTTGCCTAGTGAACAAGACAAAAATTCTATTTGTGTTAAGGTATCTGAAGAGTGGCCGAAAAACGGGAAAATTGAATTCAGAAATGTGGAGTTTAGATACAGACCTGATTTGGATCCTGCACTAAAAAATGTCAGTTTTGAAATCAAGGGAGGAGAAAAAATCGGTGTTGTTGGGCGAACAGGTGCAGGAAAAAGCACGTTGACACTTGTGTTGTTCCAGCTGGTAAAAGTATCCAAAGGAAGTGTTTTTATAGACAATATTGATATTTCTCAGATTGATTTATACGATTTGAGATCACGGTTGTCAATTATTCCACAAGACCCTGTGTTATTTTCAGGGACTTTGCGATACAATCTCGATCCATTTAATGAACATTCTGACGAAAATATATGGGATTCACTTGATCGTACCTGCTTGAAGGAATATGTAACGGGATGTGGCGAGGGCCTGGAGATGAAAATATTGTCTGGAGGAGAAAATATGAGTGTTGGACAAAGACAGTTGCTATGCCTTGCCAGAGCACTTTTGAAAAAATCAAAGATACTTGTTTTGGACGAAGCAACGGCAACAATTGATATTGCCACAGATAGATTATTGCAGGAGACGCTGAAAACACAGTTTGTTACTAGTACAGTGATAACGATTGCACATAGATTGGATACAATAGCAGATTGTGACAGAATATTACTAGTACAGGATGGGGATGTAACGTTTTGGAAGGGGGATATGCAAGCACTATTGAAATACTTTGAGTGATAAAAATCGAATTTTTTAACTGACATTATATCAAAAGTGTTTGTTTCCACCTTTGAATTTTGTGAATATTTTATAAAAAGACCTTCAAAGATAAATATTAGAATGACTTTGTCCAAAATTATAACCTAATGGACAATAAAAAGAACTTTGTGTATTCTTCAGTTATTTAGTTGGAATTGGATTTTTCAAAAAGGTCTACTTTTTAGAACATAATGATATCCTGTCATAAACACTAAGTTTACCTAATATATTTACATAAGGTAACAACTTGTATAGCTGAAAAGCATAATCATTTGTCAATAACTGATTATTATTATGAGTCATCTATAGATACGAATACACTGGATCTCAGTTTTATGACTCGTATATTATATAAAAGGAGATGGAAAGTTTCTTGATTAATAAAAGATCAAGTTTTGTAGGATAAAAGGTGGATAAAATCATTTTTTAACCCATTTTTATTGTTTTTCGATTTTTCAACAACTTTTGAAATGAATTTGAAACTTTCCAAGCTAAATATGGAGTTGTGGGTTATCCGGGTCGATAGATCTGTTGGTTTTAGTGTTGGGTCTGAGCTTTCACCACTTTTAGAAAAATTGGATTTTTACAACTTTACGCTTACATCGAATGAACAATCTCTAGTGATTGGAAGCAAAAGAAAATCAGATCTTGAATCAGTAGAAACTGCAATAAGTTCAGCACTATCAAATTTGAAGACTGGTAGTCAAGGTATTGCTAAAGATGAATTGTTTAAGGTGGAGAGAGGATGGAATGGACTTGTAGTTAATGGTCAACTTGATTTTGGACTTGTTGGGATCTTGGCGCATATATCTGGTATTCTTGCGGCTCAAAAAATATCCATTTTTGCAATTAGCACATACGATACAGATTACATTCTGTTGAAGGAAGATAATATGGAAAAAGCTATTGAGAAGCTTATAGAAGCAAAAATATCTGTTGAATAGTTGTAGTTTTTGAATAATAATATCAGAAATCCGAACATTTGTTTCAGAATATTTTGTACTTATTGGATAATTTCTTATTTGTCACATGCCTTTTTGGAACATTCTCACGTGTCTTTGTTATTGGACAGAACCGAATAGCTGTACTCTCGATCTATTGGCTATTCCCAATGCAGCTCATTATTTTTCAAAGAAAAAGGATGAGAAAACTTTTTCTGGTTATTTTATTCGTATTCCCTTTCTTTCAATTTCAGCCCAGAATTTAATTGTTTTAACAATGTCAACTGACTCTCCAGCATTTAATAATTCAAATACAGATCCTTTAGTTCATTTTTCTTCAAGCTTAATAAATAACAACTACAAAGAAATGCACATGTCAAATTCTATAAAACAAAATAACAGTTTAAACATTAATAACGAAAATATTCACCAAATCTCTACCATTGATTCTATGGAAGAAATTCAGATTGATCTTCCAAAAAACAACCACATTGAATCTCTAATCTCACAAGATGGTCTTGGTATGCAAAGCTTTAGTGATATTGAAGAAGAAGAGCGTGGTTTTGCTCTTGGACTCAAACAACTTCTCGACAGGCAAAAGGTAAGTTTAGGTAGTGATACGACCGACATTTTAGCTTCAAATTTTAATATAAACAATGATCCGAACACTCTTTCTGATATCCAAAAACAAAAAAATGAATATATAAATATGGATTCCTCTCCCACAAAACATTTAATCGAGGATGAACTTTCCATCCCCGCCAAAAAACCAAGATTGGACCAAACTCCCCATTCGGAAGAATTCCACTCTTCTCTGGTCCAATCTCAACCAACACCAGACACAAACAATGAAACTGTGCCATCTCTAAATGATTCTCATTCTAATTCATCTGAGGTTCATGAAAAACAGATTTCTAGTCAGAACACAACTATCAATGATGTTTCTACGGGGCCCGTGGTAATCAACAGTAGTCCTGATATGCCAAACGAGCTATTAGATTCTAATGATCTTACTAATAATAATGACACTAACTTGAATATGGATTCTGGTAAAAACCATACAGTTAGTCAATTTAGTATTGTGGAAAAAATGTACAAACATAAAAAATATGTTCCAAGGATATGGATGAATTATCATGACAGTTGGCAACTCCTGTTAGGAATGAAAACCAATGCAGACCTTCAATCTATAGATAGTGGCTTCATGGATATAGAGTCTCAGCGCGCGTTGTATGGCGCTGATATTGAACAAATTCTAGTGTATCTACGCAGCGAGCTCGAAATTCCCGAACATTATCGTATGACAATAGAATTTCCAAGTTTAGAACTACTGCTGAACCAAACAGATTCAGAGTGTGCAGTTCTAAGTTTGAAAAAGCTATATAGATATCATGTGTTAATTAATGGTGAAGAAGAAAGCACAAAAACTGATGTTATTAATAAGAAAGACGGGTCTGTTGGTGAGAGTCATGATATACTACCTAACGAGAGTATATCCAATGGAGAACATATTGGAATTGTGCCAAAGGAAAACGATTTTTTCTTTGAAATTCGTGCATCCACTTTTCCAAGCCATTCGATTGCAATGCTATCTGAGCTTTTAGATCAAAGTATATCAAGTACAAGTTCAAATATTTCAAATGAATTGAATGATGTTATAGACAAAGTTGAGATTCAGTATAGCGAGAACAATGGTGAAGCCAAATTAGAACTTAATAAAAGTGTTAGTTTGATTACGGATTCTGAAGTTGATGATGGCGAGTTTATAGGTACAGAAATATCTAATAGCATAGTTGATGAAGCAAGCGTCGATTTGAAGAACCAAGATGATGAGCTAGTATTAGATAATACATCTAGTAGCCGGGTGTTAAATGATCATGGTTTGGACAAAAATACTAGTAATGACAATCAACTGAATAATGAGGAAGATATTCTATATAGCATGTATGATATGGACGATTCAGGTACTAGTAAGAATGATAATAGTGTACAAGCGGACAAAGTTTCTGAAAGTGGTGGAAGCAGCATTGAAAACGCAATTGATGTTGATGACAATGACTTGATTGCGTTTGATGATGATGACTTAGACGATTAGTTTTGTTTTCAGTATATTTGTAAAGCTTCGTTTCAGATTTATTTATTTTTTATGTGGGGATTTGCTTTTAAATTTTTATTTTTGGTATTATTCTATTATAAACTAAAGTTACTAAACATTGTTTCTGTTGTATTTAACATTGGTGGAAAAGAACCAATTCAAGAAGCTTCAATGGAGTTTTTCCAAAGGTGGTAAAAGTATAAATGTATCCGAGATGAAGAAATTTAAGAGAGCAGTTATTGTAATGTGTAAAGTTGAGGGTTAGATAATCTATCTGATTCCTCTAAAGTTTCTTTAAGAAACTGTAATCTTGCTTCTAATGCTAATGGATCAACAGCAGAAGACAGATGCTCATGTTTGGGATTTGAGACATCCATAGCGTTCTCATCATCGCTGCTCAAATCATTGTTGTGTGGGTTGGCAATAACATTTTCGATTCTATTTAGCTCGTGATCTGTTCTATTGAATTGTTCATTGCTGCTAAAAAAACAAATTTTAGATTGAATAGGATTTTAATAGCTTACCTTTGATTATTAATTGGTACCAGGGTTCTAACATTTCTTCCAAAATGTCCGCCAATTTGATGTTCAGCCAACATTCTATTTGTCCCACAAAATGATTTTTTATTAAAGTCCAAGTTTTTAAATGCCGGAACCAAACAATTCCCAGCTGGAGAATCAGATACAATTCTAGGGTTTGGAGTACTTGAATTACTCAAAATAGGCCTCCTAATATCAATTTCGGAAATTTGAACGTTTTGAAAGTGCGTCAAGTTTAAATCGGAGCCAGAAACTGAATGCAGAACGGATCTAGATCTGTTTGAGAAAAAAGTGTCCTGATCGCAATACGCAAAATCGAGAGCTATTGGTGAGTAATTGTTCTGGTACATTTCCCAGTAGAGGTTTTCGTTTTCGTCCATCATGTTTCGAACTCAGATATTAAAAGCAATAATAATACAATTTTGGAAGCTCAAATAAAGTGAAGCTAGTTTAATGGTTGAAGTAAAATCTCGGAGTACGAAAAGGGAATTTTGAAGGGAACGGTATATACATTTACAAAGGAATCCGTTGAGGTGGCATATGTTTACTATATAAAGAGTTTGCTGTTAAAAATGGGAAAATCATTTCAATGGTTTTATGCAATAAGGCATTTTACTGTGGCTTTAGTAACACTAAAAAGTCCTATGACTACTTTTAGTCAAGTAACAAATAACTTGTCAATTCCTTATCACACGATAATTCCTAAACAAAAAAAATTGATAAAAGAATCCTCTCTGGCCAATAAAATCTGTTTTTCAGATAACAAAGTTTCAAATTATTGATTTTTTGATAAAGAAAATCAAGTTTAAGAACAAAGAAACTTGTTTAGTACCTTTTTCACAATCATATAACTTGTTATCTCCATTTATAAACTATCCATTATTCAAAATGATGTTTCACAATGATTTTATTCCCCTTTCGACCATTTAAACCAAACTACAAAGTTTCAAAATATATACATATCTGCTATCAGTTGCCTTATGTGGGTGTCCCTCAAACAATAAACATAGCACCCAGTATATATTGAATTCCCCTTGTGTCATATGAAGAAAAATTCACACCTAGCTGATGACACAATAATCTCCTTTATAATCTTTTACAGGTAATCCATTTTTCCTTACATATTCGTCACAGGTTTTCCTATGATTGTATCTGTCCTTCTTTACGTTGTACACCAATGGGGCAGTGTTCTGATTATACAGTGTTTTGGGATCACTCTTGTCTTTTACAAGTTGATCAAAATGAGCACAAATCTTACAAGGCATCTCGGAAAAGAGTTTCTTTTGTATGGAAATCGATATTTTTAAAAAGTTATGTTTAGATAAAAAAAATACAATTCTCT
>MBFT01000508.1:9584-26447 GCA_003086725.1 Furculomyces boomerangus | reverse complement strand
GGTAAAGTAACAGTTGAAACCACTTTGTCTAAGAACAAACTATAAAAAGCGATAAAAGTAAACATAAAAATACTCACTATTGGGCTTTTTTACTGAATATATTTTTGAATATTTTACAGTTTATCCTAAAAAGTCGAAAAAGAGGAAATAAATCTACTAGATAATCGAATAGTAAATTATATCTTCATAGAACCAAAAGACCAAGTAAGTGAAAACAAGTATTAATAGTTTGTTGGATGATAGTTAGATTATCCAGAGTTATCTTTTAGTGAAATGTTTGTAGTCAACAGTAGATATAATTTTTATTGAAAAGCTAAAATTCAAAGGTATATTTCAAGAAATCATAGAATCTATTGACTGTGTTTTGTTTTCTTTTCTCCTGTAGATAACGAACAACATCCAAATGTCCGTTTTTGGTGGCTGATTTCAAAGCAAGGTCGTTTTCTGAGTGAACATTGGCCCCATTTTCTACAAGGTACTTGACAAGATCCAAGTGACCGTTTACACAAGCTAAAATCATTGAATAATCGTTGTTTTGATGGATATCAGTACCATTATCCTGTAGATATTTAACAACATCCAAGTATCCATTTTTACTAGCTGATCTCAAAGCGTAATTATTATCAGAGTGAATATCTACTCCATTTTCAACAAGTAGTTTAATGATATCTAGTCTTCCTTTTTCAATTGCTGTTCTCATTATTAAAATTTCTCTATGATGAAAGTCTAAACCTCTTTCAACAAGATAATCCAAAATGTCAGTATGTCTACTTTTATCCTTAAATATCTGTTTCCAGCAGTTTTCAGCTTTAAAATCAGCCCCATTTTCAATAAGGTACTTGACTATATCCAAGTGTCCATTTTTACATGCAATTCCTAGAGCAAAGTTTTCTCTAGCTTGGATATTTGCACCTTTTTCAACTAAATATTTCACAACATCCAAATACCCACTTTTGCTTGCCATTCCTAGTGCCCAATCATCACCTTGATGAATATAAGCTCCTTTCTCTATCAAATATTTGACAATATCAACGTGTCCATTTTCGCTAGCTTCCTTCAAAGCAATATCATTGTTTTCATGGATATTTGCACCACCTTCTACTAGGTTCTTTACAATATCCAAATATCCATTGAAACATGCCCATTGTAGAGTATATTCATGACCAGAGCTTATTTTTACTCTCTTGTTAGTTGAAGAATCACTATTATCAAGACTATCAATGTTTCTAGATAGGAAAGATTCCAAGTCTTTGTATTTGCTGGTATCAACACCTTTTTTTATAAGATATTTAAGAACCTCGATCTGATTATTCCCTAAAGCTAGTTTCAAAGGTGTACTAAGATTTTGATTTATATCAGCACCATTTTCAGTAAAGAACTTGACAAATTTCATATTTCCTCTTTTAATAAATTCAGAGAAGATATGGCCATTGACAGAATAACTTTTGAGTCCGTTAATGTAAAATAATTTAATCAGATCGAAGCCTCCCTCCTCAAACAAATCACATAATTCTTCTGGATCTAGTCCCCACATATGCAGTTTCGGATGTAGTGATATTTCAATGTTTGGTTTATTTGAGTACATTTTCGGTTTTATTTTGTGAGCGTTTAGGAGTTGCTTGACAATATTCGCTTTTTTGTTTGATATTGCCAATTTAAAAAAATTTCTGTCCTTATTGTTGATATCTATTTCAGGGATGTAATATTTAGTTTCTTTCTTTGGTGGAATATTTGTTTCAGTTTCAGAAACTCGATTTCTTTGAGTGGTAGTTTCAAACCTCTCCTCTGTTGTTTCAACAAATTGGTAAAGCAAATATTCGATAACTTTATCCCAGCCTCTCTCTATTGAAATTCTAAATAGTTCTCGCTTTGACTTTGGATCTGGACCCGCACCCTTTCTCAATAACCCTAAAGCGAGTTCTTGTTTTTTGAATAAATTTGGGAAAGATATAAAGGAATCATTTGAGATTTTCAACACTTGTTCTTTTCCGAATTTTTTAATAAGAAAGTCGATACGAACTGAATTCAAAGTTGAGATTTCATATAAATCACAAGAAACAAAACGGACCTCTGGATTTTGAGATAGAACGAATATTCTTGAGAGGATTCCATAACTCGAGATTTTATCCATTATGAATTTTTTTGGGTTGCAGTGGAAAATTGATATATTAGATTATGATTGGGGGGAGGGGGGTATTTATGGTTTTGTGTTTGTTTGCATATTTTGGACTTGAAAAGTTGGGCCTAAGGATATATTGGTGCTTAGAAATATAATATGTGTTAGTAATTTATTGGCTGTAAAATAGATTCTTTTAATTTAGAAAATGTTTACCATGATTTGTTTGGAATTCTTTTCAATCTTTGTCTTTATTCATTTTTTTAGAGTTGTACTGAGGAGTCTTTCATCTTTAATTGTTGATTTTGTAAAATAAACGTTTTTCTATTCTATTGTTGATTTAGTTTGTAAATCTATTCAAGTTTTTTAGAATATTTTATTTTTCTAATCAAATGATTTTAATTTAGAACTATTATCAAATATGATAGGGCGACTAGAATTTGTTGAATAATACTTGGAAACTGAAAAAGCGTCAAAAAATATTCTAATTCTTATAATTGATTGGCTATAGAATGGTAGAAAATCATTTTTTAAACTATTTTTGGCGAATTGAGATTAATAGCTCAAAATTAATATTGTTTGCTACTGGCTCAAAATTATTTTGTTGATTAGGCCAATCATTTTATATATTGCATGCCAAATGGTTTTAAGAAATATTTGATATTTTGGAGAATTTGGATTTGGGATAAACACAAGTTGACAATTTTGTGAATCTTCCTCTTAAGCATAGTAGGTTATATTCAATACACCACAGCTACTCTGTAAAATGGTAAGTTTACTATATTTATTCGATATTAGTGGCAGGTAGTCGAGATACAGTATTTGGGTTCATGAGACTGAAAAATTATAAGAATCCAGAAATATAATTAAAAACGCACAACTTTACAGAAAAATATACAGTATTGACTACAATTATTGAGGGTCATATTTAAATTATTTACAGAAACCTGTAATTTCTGTTTGAGACAATGAACTATAAAATTCTGGGATATATCTTTGATAATTTTGAACTTTTATATTATAATTGTGTGGCTTGAATCTAAATAGTCTTTGATATTCTAGACAAAAAGAACAAAGAAGGTTGGAATTTCCGGAAAGTACGGTGTCCGTTACGGTTCATCACTCCGTAAACAAATTAAGAAGATGGAAACCACACAACATGCTACCTATACTTGTGCTTTCTGTGGTAAAGACTCTGTTAAGAGAACAGCCGTTGGTATCTGGAAATGTAAGGGATGCAGAAAAGTTATTGCAGGAGGAGCTTGGACCGTTTCGTAAGTTATTATTTTTATTCTACAAGTATTTTTTACATGTTACTATAACAAAACGTATTTTTTTAGTACACCAGCAGCTTCAGCAGTTCGCTCTACTGTCCGCCGTCTTCGCGATCTTTTGGAACAATAAGTGTATCTTTTAATGTTTTGTTTCCAATATATTGACATTTTTAGCTTGAATAAACAGAATGAAACAATATATCACTGATTTTTGGTTACTTTTTTTAGATAGGTAGTAGTTGTTTTGAATAGTTTTTACTATATTTTGTTCAGAACCTTCATTCTTTCAATAATTATTTTTTCGAATATTTTGGTCACATGCCTCAAATGAGTTGTAGTTACTATAAAAAAGCCAAATGGTTTATTGTGCATAATGGTCACGCGAAGGTTTTGGGGGTAATAAACTATGTAAATCAATATTCCCACAATCAAACACACCAATCATAAAAACATTGTCTCGTTCTTGATTGAAATAGCAAACATTCTTAACAAGTTGTTATTCTAGCTATTGAGAATCTTGTTTCAATATAAATATCAGCCCAAACCCCTTTTCAACCCCTATTTTCTGTTCAGTTTATATTCCCTCACTTTAAATATGTTTGCAAGTTCTAATACCCCAGCCTCCCTCGAAAACACACCACTAGGCCTTGGAAGCCACACTGGTGCTGATGAAAAGTCCTTTTCCCACGGGAATGCCAACCATGCAGACAAAAATAATGATATAATGAGAAGAGCTACTTTGTTTTTTAGTATTAGTGACCAAGTTGGTGGTCTGGATATGTGTTTAAGAGCTTTAAAAGACTCTGAAGTTTCTCTAACCAGAATAGAGTCTCGTCCAAGCAAGGCTGTACACAGAGGATATGATTTCTTTGTGGATTTGAATGATTCCCATGTTGAGAAGATCAAAGAAGCTCTTGAGAACATCAAAAAGGTAGATATAGTAAAGGAAGTACATCTAGCTGGTAGTGTTGACCAGGGACTTTCTCAACAAAAGGAAGACGATACTGTTTGGTTCCCTAGAAAAAAACGAGATCTTGATACATTTGCTGAAAAAGTACTTGAAATGGGACAAGACCTTCCTTCTGACCACCCAGGTGCTTTGGATGTTGAATACAGAAAACGGAGGTACGAGATCACTCAGCTTGCCAAAAAACACAAAACAGGGCTAAAACTCCCACACATTGAATACACAGAACAAGAAAAACAAACCTGGAAAACCGTATACACCAATCTTAAAGCAGCTTACGAAGGCAAAGCTTGCAGTGAATATCTTCACACATTCCCCCTACTTGAGAAAAATTGCGGATATGGACCAGACAACATTCCCCAAATAGAAGATGTTTCTGCTTTTCTCAAAGATTGTACTGGGTTTACTTTAAGACCAGTCATGGGATTGCTTACTTCACGCGATTTTCTAAATGCATTTGCTTTCAGAGTTTTCCACTCAACACAGTACATCAGACATCCATCCAAACCTCTATATACCCCAGAACCTGATGTTTGCCATGAACTCCTGGGTCACGTACCTTTGCTAGCCAGTCCTGATTTTGCAGAGTTCTGCCATGAAATTGGACTCGCATCTTTGGGTGTAAGTGATGAAGATATTAACAAACTAGCAACTATATTCTGGTTCACAGTTGAGTTTGGACTTTGTAGAGAACCTGATAATCAAATAAAAGCTTACGGTGCAGGATTGCTTTCATCTGCTGGAGAACTTGAATATTCTTTAAGTGGACAACCTGAGCTGAAAGATTTAAGTCTGGCAGAAACCCCAATTCAAAGCTATCCGATAACAAAATACCAACCTGTTTATTTTGTTGCAGAAAGCTTTAAATCTGCTACAGATATGGTCAGACAGTTTGCTGCTGGACTTGACCGGAAATTCGAAGTGAGGTACAACCCTTACACAGAAACAGTTGAAGTTCTTGACAGCAAAGACAAAATAAGCTTGTTTGCTTCAGAAATCAAAAACAGTGTCCAAATCCTAACTTCAGCTCTTAACAAAAACATTTAGTCTTTTTAGTATTTATATTGGCCAAACATTTGCATTTAGTTGCTGTTTTTTTTACCAACTTGCTATTTTATGTCTTGTTCATAATAATACTTGCTCAAAAAACTTCATAGGCTCAAAATCAGAAACACAACTTTTTTAACCAACCATTTGTTAACTTTACATAATCTAATCACATTTAAAAAATTTTCAATTTGTTTCACTAAATCAGTTTTCTAGAACTCTCCTCTACAAACTACTCTTCAACCTCTCAAATGAACGTCCTTATTGTTGGAAATGGTGGTCGCGAACACGCTTTAGCTTGTGCTATTGCCAAATCTGCAAAAGTGTCAAACGTGTATGTCGCTCCAGGTAATTCACCCCATATAAAACAACACTATCCAGTTACATTTATTGTTATAAAATATTCTCTTTTCTGTTACAGCTAATACTTTAAATCATTTCAATAGGAAATGGAGGAACTCAAGGCCAAAACCAAAAAATCTCCTCTGTTCCCATCACTGGAGAAAAGCAAAATTTCCCTCTACTTGTTGATTTCGCCATCAAAAACAATGTAATATGCCTTTTATACTAGTAACTTACAAGTTCATCATAAAATTCATTTATTGCTCTAACCCATTAATAAACATGCAGGTCTCGCTTGTCATTCCAGGACCTGAACAACCATTAGTCGAAGGAATCCAAACTTTCTTTAAAAAAGTTGGCATTCCTTGTTTCGGTCCTTCCGAAAAGGCTGCAATGCTTGAAGGTTCAAAAGCTTTCAGCAAAGACTTCATGAAAAAACATTCTATTCCTACAGCAGAGTATAGAAACTTTACTGACTATCAACAAGCAAAACGGTACTTGGAGAGTATCGATTTCAGAGTTGTAATCAAAGCTTCTGGACTTGCTGCTGGAAAGGGTGTTTTAATACCCACAAGCAAAGAAGAAGCCTTGGCTGGCCTCAAAGAAATGATGGTTGATATGGTATTTTCTGATGCTGGTAGTGAAGTTGTCATCGAAGAATATCTAGAAGGCGAAGAAATCAGTGTTCTTGCTGTTTCAGATGGTTATACTGTTGTCCAATTCCCTGCAGCCCAAGATCATAAACGTGCTTTAGATGGAGACAATGTAAGATTTTTATCAAAACCAACCTTCTCTTTTTTACACAGTTTAACGTTTTTTAATCTCAAAATTAAAATGTCCTTTTTTATAGGGTCCAAATACTGGTGGAATGGGTGCATATGCACCAGCTCCGGTTGCAACAAAGGAAATATTGGATTCATTACAAAAAACTGTTATTCAACCATCAATTGACGGAATGCGCAGAGATGGTAAGTTATTACATTAAACTCTAAGCTTCTTAAATAATTTAATTCTAAGATACACAAAAGCCATATATCCACAAACTTTTTAAAAATAGGGTTTCCTTTTGTTGGATGTTTGTTTACTGGTTTTATGTTGACTAAAAATGGTCCAAAGGTTTTAGAATATAACTGTAGATTCGGTGATCCAGAAACAGAATCTGTTCTTAGCCTGCTTAGCGATGACACCGATTTTTATGAAGTTTGTTTGGCAGCTGCCGAAGGAAGACTTGATTCAGTTAAAATAGAGTTCAAAGATGGATTTGCTGCTACTGTAATCATGGCTTCAGGAGGATACCCAGGCAATTACGAGAAGAAAAAACCAATACAATTTAACACTCTAGAACAACAAGGTATTATGCAAAACTCAATTTTGAATACCCCAAGATTCAATACTTTGATTATTCTTATTCACTGATCTTGTTTTTTTAGATGTTGTTGTTTATCACGCTGGAACTTTGAGACTTGATGATGGTACCATAGTCACTAATGGTGGAAGAGTTTTGGCTGTCACAGGAGTAGCAAAAAGTGTTAAGGAAGCTATTGACAAAGCATACGAAGGAGTGAAATCAATTTCATTTGAAAATGCATTTTATCGTTCAGATATAGGTCATAAAGCACTTTCTGCCCAAATTAACAACAAGAAACCTGGACTAACATATTCAGATGCTGGTGTTGATATTGAAAAAGGAAATAAACTTGTTGACCTGATCAAACCCATTGTCAAAGCCACAAAGAGACCAGGCACAGAGTCGGATATTGGTGGATTTGGAGGTTTGTTTGATCTCAAACCAACAAAGTTTGTTGATCCTATTTTGGTTTCTGCTACTGATGGTGTAGGAACAAAGCTCATTATTGCACAGGAAATGAATAAACATGATACCGTTGGTAAGATCTCATTAAACCCTAAGTTATATTTTCCGAATTGATTTCATGCTCAGTTTTAAAGTTTTGAATATCTCGTACTATTTTCATATGGTTTTGATTCATAGGTATTGATTTGGTTGCAATGCAAGTCAATGATATCATTGTTCAGGGTGCCGAACCTCTGTTTTTCTTGGATTACTACGCATGTGGAAACTTGAATTTAGAAAACGCCAAAGACTTTATTTATGGTGTTGCTGAGGGATGTAAAATGTCAGGATGTGCTTTAATTGGCGGAGAAACTGCAGAAATGCCAAGTTTGTACCAAAACGGCGAATATGACGTTGCAGGTTTTGCAGTTGGTGCTGTTGAGAGAAGCAACGTATTGCCTAAGCTTGACCTGATCAAGTCTGGGGATGTGGTTATTGGACTGGGATCATCTGGAGTTCATTCTAACGGGTTCAGTTTAGTTAGAAAAGTAATATCCAAAAACAATTTGGATATGAAAACGTCTGTCTGTCCATGGGAAGTTACTGAAACCAACAGCTCGTCAACTGGAAAAACACTTGGTCATGAACTATTAACACCTACCAAAATTTATGTCAAGTCTCTTTTACCTATTTTGCAACAAGATGGGTTCAAGATCAAAGCATTATCCCATATTACAGGAGGCGGATTCTTGGATAACATTCCAAGGGTTCTTCCTGAAAACTATAATGTAGAGATAGATGCCTTGGGTTGGGAGCTACCACACATTTTCAAGTGGATCAAGAAGGCTGGAAATATTGACTCGAGTAAGTTTTATATTTATTTTCTATTTTTTCAAACTTGTTCTTTTTTTTATGCTTTCACTTATTAATTATTTCATTTAATGAAACTAGTCGAAATGGCAAGAACCTTCAATTGTGGCATTGGAATGGTACTGATAGTGGATGAGATAAACGCGGACGAAGTTTTCAATAGTTTGGTATCCAGTGGTGAGTTGGTTTACAAAATTGGAAAAGTGGTGGAAAGAACCAATATTAATGACAACAGCCGTGTGTTCATGAAAAACTTGAGTGTATGGGAAAATTAACATTTTGATACAACTATAAAAGTTCAATCAAATAAAATTATATTCAAAAAAAGTTGATAGTTTATGTTCCTTTGATTGATTAGAATATCTTATGACAATAAAATACGTTTATAAATAAAAGGATACTTAGAGAAGCGCTATATGAAAAAATTTAAACGTTTTTGAGCAAGGCAGAGCCAAATTAAAGAAAAGGAGTTTACAATTTGTCAAGATATCTGTCAAGAGGTGGGATTTCTGGAGCCAAACCCTTACGTTTACGAACTTCAAGAACAACTTCTTGGACTTTTCCTGGTTCTAGTGGGTTACCATTCATTAGTTGCCAATGATCAAAGACGGATTGTGGGAAAGCTTGACCACCAGTGTTGGAACGAAGATCGGCAGTGAAACCGAAGGATTCGTT
Source organism: Furculomyces boomerangus (assembly GCA_003086725.1). Taxonomy (NCBI): domain Eukaryota; kingdom Fungi; phylum Kickxellomycota; class Harpellomycetes; order Harpellales; family Harpellaceae; genus Furculomyces; species Furculomyces boomerangus. The sequence goes on along the minus strand of MBFT01000508.1, from coordinate 17,364 downwards.
GACAGGCATGTATGCTTTGACAGTGTACATTGGTGTACCTATACGTTGTTCTTCAGAGAAGACGTGACCACGACGACGATTGAGTACGCTATAAATACCACCGATGGCGTTTTCTGGGCATTGGACTTCTACCAAGTAGACTGGTTCTTGTAGACCTGGAGTAGCGGTCATAGCAGAGGCATATAATACACGACGAGCAGTTGGGATGATTTGACCACCACCACGATGGATGGCATCAGCATGGAGAGTTACATCGAGAACATTGAAGCGGACACCACGCATAACTTCTTCGGCACATGGACCTTCTCTTGTAGCCCATTGGAATGCAGCAACACAAGAATCTTTAATTTCATTGAGATATTGGACTCCCTTGGTGACATCAACAAGAAGATTTGGACCAGTAGTATCAGGACCGAAACACCAGATCTTACGAGCATCAGTAACATCCCATCCATATTTCTCAGCCAAATCACGAGCACGGATCTTGAAATCGTCTCTTGGTGTGATTTTACCATCTTCAATTTCTTGGGTCAATTCATCATCGAGAGGCATGGCCTTCATGAAGATACGATTGTGTTTGTTTTGAGATTTGGACAAGCATACAATTGATGATTCTGATTGGACAGTTTCACGGTAGGCTACAACTGGGTTACCAAATTTGATTGGGACTTGAGCGTGATCTTCTTCAAGATCCTTCAAGCAAATTTCCAAGTGAAGTTCACCAGCACCGGCAACGATGTGTTCACCAGATTCGTTGGTGAGGCATTGTACGCAAGGATCTGATTTGGAGAGACGTTTAAGACCTTCAACAAGTTTTGGAAGATCATTGGCATTCTTTACATCAACAGCGACTTGAACGACAGGGGAAACAGAGAATTTCATGACCTTAAGATTGTGGGCAACTTCTGAGGTAGTGATAGTACCGGATTTGAGCAAGAATTGATCAACACCAACGAGACCAACAATGTTACCAGCTGGGCAATCTTCAATTGATTCGACATAACGACCCATCATAAGAATAGTACGTTGAATGCTCTTGACGAACAAATCATCCTTCTTTCCTGGAACATAGTTTGGACCTTGGATTCTGACCTTTTGTCCGGAACGAACGGTACCAGAGAAGACACGACCGAAAGCGTAGAAACGTCCTTTATCAGAGGTGGGTACCATCTTGGAGATGTACAACATAAGAGGACCTTTTGGATCACAGTTCTTGATAGCGACACCACATTCATCATCCATTGGACCTTCATAAAGGTTCTCGGCTCTGTAGTTTTGTGAGGTAAGTGGGGATGGAAGATGGACGCAAATCATCTCAAGGAGAGCATCAGCAGCTGGGAGGAATTTACGCATGGCAACTTTAAGCAAAGCTTTGCCTTCCAAATCTCTTTCGTCACTCTTCAAGACAACTTCGAGTTTGTCCAACATATTGAGAGCTTCGTCTTTTTTGAAGTTCATGATAGTATCAAAGAGCTTGAAGATTGGGTCCAAAATGAACATGTTGAAGGCACGTTCGAGGGGCTTGCCATCAGCATCATTTGATTTTGAGGTCCATTTCTTGGTCTTTGGGTTGAAGTAGTTCTCACCCCAGAGTTTGCTCATCATCTTTGATTTGTCAACACCAAACTTCTTGGCGTAACGAGAGGCGAACTGGGTGAGGGTGAAACCCCAACCGTGGAGACCGGAACCGAAAGCAACGGTACCTTTTTCTGGGTCGACTTGGAGATCACCCATACTAGGATCGTAGTAAGTTGAGATGATGACGTTTACGTTTTCAATGGTACGGAGGAAAGAGGTGTAAAGATCTTCTTTTTTGAGTTGGAGTTCGAGCAAGGCTCTGTCAACCTTGTTGATGATGACAACAGGCTTAATTTTTTCAGTCAAAGCTTGTCTAAGTACAGTTTCAGTTTGTACGGATACACCGGAAACACAGTCAACTACGACAAGAGCACCATCAGTTACACGGAGAGCGGCAGTTACTTCTGAGGAGAAATCAACGTGCCCTGGTGAATCGATCAAGTTGATCAAGAAACCGTTTCCATCGACCTTTTGTTTGATATCAGCGATACCCTCAGCGCCAAGTTCGAAGTACATTGAGATGGCGGTGGATTTGATGGTGATACAACGATCCTGTTCATCCTGGCGAGTATCAGTGAATCTAGTTTCACCAGCTTTGGCACCAGAGATAATACCAGCTTTAGAGACGAGGGAGTCAGTAAGAGTAGATTTTCCGTGGTCGACGTGAGCAATGACGGACATATTACGGATATTGGCGACATGGTCCATAAGACCACGGATCTGGTCAATAGTGAAGTTTACCATCTTATTTGTTTATTCTGTGGTGGAAGTATATATCGAAAGGTAAATGAAAGTAAAAAGTGATACTCTCAATTGGTGCAAGTGTTAAAGAAAAGGGACTTAACAAAGAGAAATGGGTGAGCTGAAATACACTTTTTATTTCCCCAAAATAACTTTTATTATTAAAAATTTTCTAACTGCGTAAAAATTTTTTCCATAAGCCTTACAAAATGTGCTATTTTTGCATGTCGCCCATTTCCCTCCACAAATAGAAACAGTGCCCTCACCCCAGACTCCCCGCCATTGGCCACATTCTCTATCCCACGATTGGCCCACAGTCAATTCTTGCAATCCAATTATGTGCTTTACAATCTATTCTGCAGATCATTGGGCCAGCAAACAGTTCTGGATGTGAATTAATCCAGCAAGCAAGGCAGAACTCTTTCTATTAGTAATCCAAAGACTGAATTTATGCTGATCATTTCAGCCATTCGCTGAAAAATGCTACTATTTCCATTGGCTGGGCAAATAGACTTAATAATTTAGTCCATTGGCTTCTTCTGAGCTTGAAAGTGGTTTATATTAGTAAACAAAAAGTTGCGTGTTTATTAGAGTTTTCTGTGTAACAAACAATTGCGACGAGAAACAAGCGAATAGGAAGGGAAGCCAAACCTTAGCAAAAACAAAGTCGGAACTTTTACACTGTTTATTAGACTGTTTTTCTCAAGATTACAACTTTTGAATGTATTTTCTAAGAAAACTTTTCTATGTAAAAACCAAAATCTTGAAATGTTGCTTAAAATTCGATAGTAACCAAAATTTATCCATTTGGGGTTTATTAGAGTACCCAAAAAACATTTACCCTCAGAATGTTATTTCAAGAAGAAAGATAAAAATATATTGACTACTCGTGTAAATTGTATGGATAAAAATGTTTCTGGCAAATAGCCTCTGTGAATTTCCGCACGTGAAAATAGCAACTCTGTTTAATAATTCTCAAACAATTTATTCATTTTCTCTAAACCCATAAAATATTAGAAATGCTTACTTTTACCCTGAAATCCCTCTTCCCAATCACAAAACACTTCACTCTCATTTCTCCTCTGCTTTTATCAAAAAGCCCACCTAGTTATATAATGATCTTTCTCGATTTATAATAAAACTCAAACTCTCCCCTGATTAAATTCAAAACAAACTAACCTATCGAGATGAATTTTGCCAAGGCAGATTCAATAAAAATCAAACATACCTCTGAAATTGTAAATAAATACAAACAAATAATACAGCTTGCTGAAAACTTTACAACAAAACCAACATCCCCGGAAATTAAAGCCATTGATGAACCAACAAAAACAAAACATAGTAGTAGAAATATATCTGAACCTATTACCTCAACCCATAATTATGAAATCCCGTCCCCTCAAGAGAACAATACCGCAAGAACGATAAAACAAGCTATTTTGAACGATGATATTGATACTATTAGTACCCTTTGTCTAGAGAACCACCATATCTTACTTGCAAACAGCGAAGATGGAGTAACAGCACTGATGTTGGCTTGTTATTGTTCAAGCTTTAAACTAGTCAAATGGCTGTGTCAACGAAAATACATTGACTTGGACACAAAAGGTAATGAAAAATAACCCCTCATCTCCTGTTTACATAACATTAATCAAATCATAATTATTTGTATAGATTCAAAAGGAAATACTGCCATGCATTATGCTGCCTATACTGGATCCACAAAAGCTACAGAAATTCTTATTATATACGGCGCCAATATAAATATTCCAAATAATGTATTCTCCTATAAAAATCATATTTAATCCTAACCACAATCACATTTTTAATCTTGAATTTTTTTAATTCTTCTTAGGATAACATAACACCATTCCAGATTGCTTGTTATCATGGAAACCCTGATCTTGTAAGGTTTATGATAGCTGTTGGTCAATTCAAAATCGATAATAAAGACATCACAGGCAAAACCGCTCTCATGGTTGCGAGCTATAATGGAAAATATTCAGTTGTTGATATATTATTGAAAAAAAATTTCCGCACAAAATCAATAGATAAATCTGGATGGACAGCATTGATGTTTGCTATAGCTGTTGGACAAATAGCCGTTTGTAAACAGCTCCTAGATCACGACTTGGACAAAAATACAATATCCAAAAAACACCAACTAAAAGCTATCAAGATTTCTAGAATCTTTGCCCACAAAGAAATCTCCGATATTCTTGAAGAATTTAACACAAAATTTCTAAAAAATGAATTAGAAACCATGCAACCATTAAACCAACATGATATAATTCCGAAAATACTTGTAGACAAGGTCACCATTAATGACAGTTCATCCAAAATCTCAGCAAATCACATACCAAATACAAAAAATACAATATCTAGCCTGATCAAAAGCATTCATATTGATAGCATGACAAACGTTCTTGAACCACAGAAAGTATCTATTTCCAATACTCAAAGAAGAACAAGTATTAATACCAAACCATCATTAACTGATACCAATTCTAATTTGAAAGGCAAAGGTGGCTCGATAATCTTATCAGAACTTACAAAAATATCTAGTATCAAAGATCATATATCCGCATCCAATAACAACAACATACCCAACGAAAATATGAATAGTAACACAAATTCCAGAAAGATTGAAATTCCTTATCAGTCAGAATACATTAAATCAAATATTAAAAACACTTTAAAAACTGAAATAATTCACGCCTCTAACCACGAATCAACAAAAACAGAAAAATCTAAACAACCTCTTCTTGATACAACCACAACAGAAAACAAAATTTCATGTTCCAGATTATCAATTTCAAATAAGAGCATAAAAAAATCTGATAAAATCCAATATTCCAATACAGATTTTGATATGCATACCAAAACAAATTCGAAATTAAAACATAATATTAAGTCAGGATCAATAAAATCTTCTACATCTTTGCAGAAAAATCTTGATGAAGAAAATCAAAAAATGGAAAATTTATCTTCCAACCACACCAACACAGGTATAATAAATTTAGAAAACACAGAAAATCAAAGTGCCAGTAACAATAACAATGTTTTATTGACTGAAATCAAAGTTTCTAAAAAAGATTCTGCTTGCATACAAGATATTATTACTAAAAGGTTTAGAAAAATATTAGTTCTGGGAAAAAAGAAACCCGAAGATCCATCCACCAAAAAATCTGAACAAACAAGTGGTCTTTTGTTGTCAGAAATAAAAAATGGTTCATATAAAACATACGAGAAACAATTACCAACACCAAAAATAAAAGATGACTGTAAAGATGGGTCAGATATGGATTCGATACCAAAAGAACCAGATTTAGTACTAACTTCAAATAGCACCGGAATATCCAAAAAATTACCATCGATTCCCAGTACAAGTAAAAACTTGACTCTACAGTACACCAAAAGGTAAATTTTAATTTCAGAAATATCAATATTTATTCACTTTTTCATTACAGTAACTATTCTTATTTAAAAAGCAAAATCTAATCGATAAACTTTTTGTTTCGTGGTTTCTCCAGATTACCTCAAGTACCTCAAACGAGTAAAAATTTCTCTCATCAAACATGAGAAAAATCTCATAGCTATTGTGAAAATATAATAGCCTGAGATAGTTAATAGGCTTTGATTCTCTAAGGGTAGTAAATCTTTGGCACTAGCTATCAGTCTTGAAGAAACTTTACCAAAGCGAAATCTTTGAACATAACTATTATTGATTCGTAAAAGTTTTGAAACATCTGCAGATTACAGTACTTTAAAACCAGAAAGAGAGTATATTTTTAGCATTTGTATTTTTAATAGTATATCCAATCGAGAATATATAGAGCAAACCATAGTACGCAACAAAAACGTGCGAATGTTTTCATATTTTCATCAAGAATGTAAAACGAAATGGAGAAACTATCCACAAAAAAGAATTTGATAAAAATGCAAATTAGATTTTTCTCCAATACCTAAATATAAACTTATTGTTTAAAGCTATCAAATCAGATGGTGTTTTAGATTACTGTTGTACCAATAATTGTAAAGCTGTAATTGACAACGAATCATAAAATGTTTAAATTCCAACAAAAATGAATATAGAATTATTTTTTAATGAAAAAATTGATACTTTCATGGCTCTCTTTTCTAAAATGACTTCGCTTATAAAAAGTAATATATCAGTCAAATTAAGATTTAAACTTGATTTTAACATATAACTTAATATCGAATTCTTATAGGACCAATTGTTCTGTTTGGACCATCTGGAAGTGGAAAAAGTACGCTCATAAAAAAATTATTTGAGGAATATCCAGATAGCTTTGGATTTAGCGTCTCCCGTAAGTAATCACTATTTAGACTAAAAGAAACCAGATATTTTTCTTTTTAATCTTATTTAAAACAATTTTGTCCTAATATCAAAACTAATTCAATCCCAAGTTTCCCAGTATTTAAAATAAATATACAACTTTTGATATAAATAGATACCACCAGATCCCCCAGATCCGGCGAGATCGATGGCGTTGATTATCACTTTGTCACTAAAGATCAATTTCTTGCTGGCGTAGCAAATGGTGAGTTTATTGAAAATGCAGAATTCTCAGGGAACTATTATGGTACATCAATCAAGGCTGTAGAGAATGTAAAAAACAAAGGGAAAGTGTGCATACTAGATATTGAAACTGAGGGTGTGAAACAAGTCAAAAATACAAATTTGGATGCAAGATACATTTTCATTTCTCCTCCTTCATTTGAAGAACTTAGAAAAAGATTGCTAGGACGTCAAACAGAAACAGAGGAAAGCATTAAAAAGCGCTTGGATACAGCTGCCAAAGAGTTTGAATATGCAAAACAACCAGGTGCCTACGATATAAAGATAGTTAACGATGATCTTGAAAAGGCATACAAAAATCTTAAATCTTTTATATTTAATCAAGAGAACAAGGAATAAATTAATGTTTTTCACTTGTTTTTTCTCCAAACAACCACTTTAATTTTAAAAAATATATCCATTTTTACTCTTACAAATTCTAAATTTAGTTTTGTCTCGTTCATTAAATTTCAAGAATTTTTAATCTCAAACAGATGCTAAACCATTTAATTTAGATCTAATAATGTCTGCTCATTTAAAACAAAAAATATTAAAGAGTTTGCTATGGGTCCCGGTCATTGTTTTTGTAAACAACCATGTTGTCTCAGCTACTTTTATACAGGGTAGATCGATGCAGGTAACTTACCATTAGTGTGATAATATAAGAAAAGTTAAAAGACTGTGAAATTCACTCATTTCTTATTCGTTTTGAATTATAGCCAGCTTTGAACCCAGACAAAAACTTGATGGCCAAAGATCTTGTAATCCTAAACAAGATGGTTTCGGGATCCTTAAGCAAAAAATTCATAAAACGAGGCGATGTTGTTACATTAAGGTATACCTGATTTAAAAAAGCTTAACAGTTGTTTGCACTTGATC
>MBFT01000507.1:36106-47776 GCA_003086725.1 Furculomyces boomerangus | reverse complement strand
GAGTTGGATTTCAGAGTTGAATTGAGCTTCTATTATGGCTTTTATCTTGTCGTTGAGGTTTTCATTTTGTATTGAAGGGTTGTGAATCGTGTCAGAGCTATTATTATTCGAGTTTTTATTGGAAAAGTTTTGATTCATTTTGAAAAAAGAAAGAAAAAGAATGGTTGGCTAATCTACAATTGTGAGTGAAATGCGTGTAGTACGGTACTACCATGTGACAAGCAAAATATGCGGAGAACTGAACAATGCGTTAACTTCTCGTCTATTAGAAACATATAAATCAGGTGTTTTCCCTCTTGTCTTTTATCAGACCATTTGAAATGAACAGTTTTGCCAAAACTTGGATTAAGCCTGAAGTCTACCCTCTCATTTGCGTTATGGGATTTGGTGCCGCCATTACTGCCTACCACTCTTTCCACAAGCTCACTGGCTCCGAAATCGTCTACAAAAAGGAAAACCCTTTCCCACACCTCAACCAAAGTACCTCCCACAGCCCACACTACATTACCGTAACTAAAATGGACACTTACAAACAGTAGCCTTTTTCTGTTTTTCCCAATAAACTCTTTAAACCCCTTCTTCTTCTCTAAACACATACCCATACACACTCACTGTCAAGTACACAACAAACCCCCCACTCGTGCACATCACCATCGCCTGTTCCTCTATTGTCCCCGCACGACAAAGTACTATCGGCAACGCTACTCCCAAATGTTACCCAAGTTGCTATAATCCCTCTTACCTATTGCTGATACCATCACTATTGACGTTAGAAACTTCCCTATTTCTGGCAACGACCTACCAACAACACCCTCTGTTACTATCCCAAACCAAATATAAACCACTTACGATGCTGTCTCATTGAATATGTCATCTCCCCTAAATCTACCAAAAATACCATTTGGCACTGGAATCAACACAAACAACAGAATAGATATCGAAGGCAACCAATTCCTACACACAAACTTTAGTTTTCTTCAATACAAAAACTCCCTCTTACCCATACAATGCACAAGACAGTATACACAACAAAAATCCAATAGCAAGAAATATCGACAACACAACTATCCTAAATTAACAATCCCCTTTAGCTCCTCTCTTCCAAACTCCTATTTCTAATACTTGCCCTATCCCACAAAAAACCAAAGTCAGCAATTACAACTATATTCCTCCTCGCTTACCTATAATCTGATTCTTCATCTCAACCAAAAAATTAAAAGATTCGCTATAGACAAAAAGTTTTCAATATTTTTTATTTATTTATATACTATGCTATTTTTGACCAATTAATCTTAAAAAATGATACAATTCTCATACAAATGATGACATTCTTTGTGTTTGTTGTACTCTGCCAAGCACTAACTTTGAAATACTCTCTCCAAAAAGTTGCTGCAAAGACAAGTAAACCACAAGCGAATATATCTTAATAATAGTTTCTGATGACGGCAACTCTGGAACTCCATAGTTGTCGCTCAAAACCTTATCCACTGATGCTGAAAGACAGCTGTCAACATTCTCCAAAACACCAACTCCAGAACCTTCAACATCCGCTAATGGCTTGTAATCTACAAGCGCTGATTTTACAACTATATAACTATTCGACGAAGACCAACCAGCTGAAACTGAACCTTCTTTCCCCATATCTTTATGATGGCTACACCTTATCATGCTATTGTTGGGTATCAATGCTTGGCTAGATGAAGTACTTATTGGTAATGTAACATTAGCTGTGGATATACTGGTAGGTTTTGGTGTTTCTGTCAATACTGAAGAATCTATTGGAAGTAAGCCCATCAAATCTGATTGCTGGTTTATATTTTTTACATCGAGCTGAAGCTCTGTTAGTTTCTTTGTATCTGATTTTGATGGACCTGAAACCAAAATACTTTCGAGTTTCAGTCTTAGCTCGTCAATCTCGTTTTTCAAACTATGGTTTTCTTTCTCTTTTTCCGTTAGCCTTTGTTTCAAATCATGGATCTCGGTTTTTGCCTTTCCAAGATTCACTTCAAGACTGTTTAGATATTCTAAAAACGTTTAAGAACAAAAATTAGCAATTCGTTTAAATCAAATAGTTCGATGATATTAATAAAAAGTTACCTTTTCTACGAGCTCTAAAACTTCTGGCAGATTCTTTGTTTCGCAATTGTCTAACTTCTTTTGAAGATAGATTTGGGAAATTTTGTTTGGTTATTCTGAAACTATTGCTTCCACTGTTCGAATTCCCATTCAGAGTTTCATCGTCTGATCTACTATCTTCAACGTCTTCTAGTTTTATTTGAATATTATCCCTAGATCTCTTGGGTCTTTTCGCAGTTTCTCCTTGTTTTTTGGTACTAGCATCACCTTTAGATTTAATGGATAACTGTTTGATATTGGTTTTGTGTTCGTTCTTAATTTCTTTAGGTGCAAGGTTTGCAAGGTTATTTTTACCTTGTTGGTAAGATGAAATATCAGGATATAGCTCCTGTGTTTTCAAAGACTTTTGTGGGTATTGTAAAGTAGAAACATCATATAGAGTTGAATTTGTTAGTGGGGTGTCGATACTTGCGATAAGATCAGAGGTATTTATTGAAGTATTGAGAGGTAGATTATCTGTGGTTGAAGGATTCAAGCCAATGTATTGGTAAATTGAATCCTGGTTTGAAAACTGAGGGAGATCGAGTCCATAGTTAAAAGAACCTTGGTTAAAGAAATCGCTCATTGTGTCAATTATGAGACCGTTGTTCATGCCTTCTACAGGTTCATTTTGCAAAAGTTGAATATTGGATAGATCACCTATGGAAAGATCGGGTAAGTTTAGCTTTTGATCAAGAGATTGGAGTGCTGTAGCTTCAGAATAGGGGTTTAGGCTTTGGTTGGATTGGTTAAAGAGATCAAGGTTGAATTGTTCTGGCATGTGTTCAATGGTCTCGTACATGGTGGGGTGTTCCAAAGTGTCTTTTGTAGTTGGATCTGACAAGCTCAAAAGGTTTTTAGATTCGGGTTGACCAAGAATGAGAGATTGATCAATGAAATCGTTCATGTATTCGTCCATGAGATATTTTTATTTTGGATTTAGGTGACTTTATGAAAGTCTTTAAATTATATTTTGGGGAGGGTTTGGTAAAAAGAGTGGTGTTTGGTACCAGAAAAGGGGTGAAAAAAGGATATTTGGTTTAAAAGAACAGTTTTGAGGGAGTGAATAAAAGGAAAGAGAAGAGCAAATGGGTTTTGTTTACTCCACAAAGAACAAGTGGCCCTTTTAATAACTTGATATTTCAAATCTGATATAGTGTCATTCTATTTCATTCTTGGCAATGTTTGTTTGTTCTTCACTTTACCAATAAAATCTCTTCAAAACCTAGTCTGGGCAAAATCACTCAGTCATTGCATGCTGATTCATGGCCTATAATATTCGGATTGTTGGAATTTCCTGTTCTTTTTTCGACAGATCTTTGCTTCCACTTGTTTCCATTCTGTTCTGGCCAATAGTTACATACCAGCTGATCTTTTTCCCAAACGATGAGAAATTAGTATCCGCAGTGCTAAGAATACCAACTTGTAAAAACGTTTCTTAGTAATCAACTCTTTTTATTTATAAACAGTGTATTTATATGCTAAAAGGAACTGCTTCAATCTTACACAAAGACCAAAGTATACAATCTTCAGCCTAATAATTTATCTCCTAAACAAATAATGTAGCTCGGTCTTTCACACAAAAAATCCACTTACATTACTAAAAATATCATTGTTTGTACTCTTCACCATGCTTGCATGATAATACTTTGTTGTATGTCTGCGGTTCAGTGGCAAAGCATTTGATAATATTCTAGTAGGTGAGGGTTGTGATATGTATGGTACTGGAACCGCTGAAAAAGAAACTGATTGCGAACGTTTAGATCTAGTTTCCTATTATTCAAAAAAGCGAACTGATTAATACCAAATTTAATTATAGATTATTGTGATCATAAACAATTACTGGTGATAAGGACGATACTGTTTGTGATCTTCTTCTACTTGTTGTCGAAAAAATTTCTGGTAATGCCAGGAGGTCGTCAATAGGTATGTTCAGCCTTTTTCGTAGCTCAATAAGCTCTTTCTTAAATATTTGAGATTGAAGCTGTGTTGAAATCACTAAACAAAATAACGTTATTGTATTTTCAAATTGGTATATAACACTAACATTCTTTTTCAACAGTTGCCTTTTGTGAGCGTAGCTGGTTGATTTCTGCTTTTAAAGATTCAGCAAGTGTAGAGTTGTAAAATATAGAATCATAAGAATTCATTCCAACAGGGGATTGTGGTGTAGTCCAACCGGAACTATCAAGTTGTTAATAGATTTTAGTCAAACGCCGTTGTAAATCTTTAGTTGGGTCTCTGTAGAGTGTAAATGAGATAATTGTTATAACAAACCTTTTATTCAAATTATTTAGAAATCGTTCTTGCTCCTGCTCTAAATGGTTTTCAAGTTCGACCTTTTCATATTTCAGCTGATAAATAAAATAAAATAGTGAGTACAGAAAGTATAATGATGTAGTTTCTATTAGTTTATGTAAAGGAGTTACTTTTTCTACTTGAAGCCTAAGGGTGTCTATAACGTCTTTATCGTTTTGAGTTTGTTGGTTAGGATAAGGGGTATTTGGGTCCATGGTTAAAGGAACAGTAGCGAAAAGGGAAGTAATAAAAGCACAGGTAAAGTAACAATAAATAGCAGAAAATAAGAGGCTAAGGTATTCAAACTTTCCCTTAAGCCTTTTATATGATTGTGTTTGAAGGGAATAAAGTTTAAGTGAAGAAATTCCCTAAAACCAAAAGAAACCTTCAAAGGGAATAATGATAGAAAACAGTTGTGTATAAAAAGAACACAGTTTCTATTTTAGTTTGATTTGGGCCAAAAACAAACATTTGCCAACAAAGAACAAACTAATCCGTTTGCTGACTGGCTGCAGCTGTTCACTGACAAAACAAAGACAAAAAAAAGCTCTGTTTCCCAAACATTCATATTTCCCGCAAAAAGTGTCTGTGAAATGGAACAAACACCTTTTCCACGCATTAGCAAATCGCTGTCCACCTTCACTTCCCACCAATTTCCATCGTGAAAATTATCCTCATTGGCCAAGATATTTCTAAATATTTCTTTTCTCGTCGCTTTTTCTGTTGCCTGATTCGACCTTTTTAAAACATCCAAAACAGTCCCAGTTTGTTTTCTTTGATGTAAACACACTTTAAACCTCCTTCTATGTAAACATACTTTAAACTATTCATCAATCTAATTCACTTTTACACTGTCAATAACTCGTTTACTTTTATACCTTCAATAACTCTTTTTTTTTTACTATGGCACAACTACTACTGTTAGTTGGTCTACCTGGCTCTGGAAAGTCCATATTTGCTAGTAGACTCATTCAAGAATTCAAAGTACATCATCCCCCACTTTAGCTCACAACTCTAGCCATCACCCTTAGATTGTTTTTGATTTTTGATTTTTATTTAGGATTGGGCTGTGATTAGCCAAGATGAATTAGGCAGCAAACAAAAATGTATATCAGAAACCGAAAGACTCCTTAAAATGGTAATATAATATACCCACATAACTTTTTTATTCCGTTGACATTTGTATTTAAATGTATCCTTTTCAAATGATAGGGAATCAACGTAGTAATTGATAGGCATAACTATGACGAAAAAGAGAGATCATGTTGGACAAAAATAGCAATGGATCTATATGTTTCCTTTGATGCCTTATTCATGGATACTGCCTGCAAGGTATATTTCTTTTTTAAAATCCATAAACATTCACATATTCCATCTACCAAAGATAAATATATATCACACCAATCATACACACCTTGAAACTTGCTAAACTTGAAGTCTTTTTTTTTATAAGGTATGCAAAACCAGGGTAGCTTCTAGAAAAGGACATTTATCCGGTATTGAAGGAAAATTTGGCGCTGAGGTTGTCTCCCGAATAGATCGTCTTTTGGTAAAGCCTACATTATATGAAGGCTTCAGATTTATCCAATGCTTATCAAAGTTCATGGGTACTTCTAATACAAACGAAATAAATCCGATTCAAGTTTACACCAAATCGTTTTTATCCACCATTATGGCCACATTTAACTACCCAAACAACAACAGTTTTGCCATAGGAAAAGGTCAACACAACAATATAAACAAAAGTAAAGTTCATATACATGATCATCACCAATCATCCAGTCATATTGAAAATATGCACTCCATAAAAAATCTACAAGAATCAAAACACCAAAATATCGATGTAAATATCAAAGTCAATCAACACCAAAATATTAATACTACTGATTCCACCACACATTCAAGCAAGAGTAATAGCAGAATAAATGATTTCTCAATGTATGAAATCAAACCAGAATTACATAATACATTTTATTTTAAAGAACAAACCAAAAGTGATGATCACCACGAAAACCACCACAATCACCACAACTGTTGTAATAACCACCATGATCACCAAAACTGCTATAATAATCATCAAAATCATCACAACTGTTGTGCCAACCATCACAATCACCACAGCTGTTGTAGCAATAATCATCATAAAGTAAATAACAAAAACGGGTATGTATCAAATTATAGCATCCTAGATTTATCCCAAAGTTTACATAATGAAAACAAAAACAACAAATCTACTGAAAAACTCCAAAAGAAAGTGAATGTCGATGTTAGCAGAAGCTTTATAAATACACAATCAAAGAGTAAAGAGTGTGGTAATGGACACAATAATGCATTATTTTCTTCGAAAGGGGTTGATGATGTTGATGGTGGTAGTGGACGATACGAAGAAACGAAATCAGCTTGGGAAGATGAAAATCATACAAAACATACTGAACATAAACTAGTTTACGAACATAAAGAACATAACAGCAAAAACATTGTTCTGGACGAAAACAATTTGAAAAAGCTAATTTCAAACAGTTCTGGAAAAAATTGTGATGATGATAGTAACGTAATCAAAAATTACCACAAAATCAACAGAGAACAAACATCAAATAGAACAACTAACCCAGTAGACAAAATAACAACAGGATTTGATAAACTATCAGTCAACAAAGTAACTAGCGGTATAAAACCTGTATTTTCCGAGAGTTTTGATAACAGCTCTGTCATTTTTTCAAAATCTGGTCAAAAGGAATCAAAAGTTAAGTTTGTTCAGTTCCATGAAGATTCGACTAGCACAAATTCTCATCAACAGGTTGTAGATGAAAAACATGGTATTTATAGGAACATTGAACACAACAACAAATTTTCTCTTGAACAACAACGCCAAATCGATATTAATCAATCAAGATCCAATTTCTCTAAATTTTTTGAAAGTGAACGATCTGGATTTGAGTTTGGAAAACCTTTTAGCGGAGGTGGATTTGAAGACAAGTTTTTTGACAAAAGTAGCTTCTTTAACAACAACACCCATTTCAAAAATGGTTTTACTTGAACCAAAAAACTGTTTTTTCACATATTTCATTATCCAACTCTGTAACTATTAAATTATTTCAAGTATTTTTTTATTATTTCAGTAAATAAAATATATAAGCACAGTACTTTGTTGTTGACTTTTACTTGAACAGTTTTTGCAGTGATACATTGTACTCTGAATCCTTCTTCATTACTTTGGATACTGCCATCTCAAAATCTTCTTGAGTGACATGAACTCTGCGTTCACGTAGAGCATACATTCCAGCTTCTGTGCATACACCTTTGACCTCAGCACCACTGGCGCCATTCATACGTTCAGCAATTTTCCTCAGATTTATTCCTCGTGTAAGATTCATTTTTCTAGAGTGAATTTTAAGAATATCAGCACGGGCAATTTCATTTGGTGGTGGGAATTCTATTTTCCTATCAATTCTACCAGGACGCAAAAGTGCAGAATCCAAAATATCTATACGATTTGTAGCCATAATGACTTTAATGTCTTGTGAAGGTTCAAACCCATCAAGCTGGTTCAAAAGTTCCAGCATTGTTCTTTGAACCTCACTGTCGCCACCTCCTGAACCAGATTCGCCTCTGGAAGAACCAATAGAATCGATTTCATCCATAAAAATAATAGATGGTGCATGCTTTCTTGCCATTACAAACAATTCACGAACCATTCTACTACCTTCTCCAATATACTTTTGAACAAGTTCTGATCCTGAAACACGGATAAAACTACACTCAGTGTGATGTGCTACTGCTCTAGCCAACAAAGTTTTCCCTGTTCCTGGAGGACCATATAAAAGTACACCCTAAAGAAATCAAAAATAAACTTAGTGCTGTTTCTTAGATTTAATAAAGATTGTTTTTGTAAGAATGGAAAAAATAGTGTGCATACCTTTGGTTGGGCAATTCCAAGAGCTTCGAATAATTCTGGATGTTTGACAGGAAGTTCTATTACTTCTTTTATTTCCTTGATTTGGTTATCTAAACCACCAACCATATCATAGGTAGAATCAGGAACCTTTTCAACCATCATCAAGCTTACTAAAGGATCGACATTGCTTGGGAGTATTTTGTGCAATGTATATGAATCTGAGCGAAGAGCAACACGAGTTGAAGGGGCGAGTTTGCTTATATCGATATCAGGTGATAAATCAACCAGATATTTTCCTTCGGGCTGAATCTGAAAGTCAGAAATCCAAAATTAGAATTATTAATTTAAATGTTTAATAAAAAAATAAGCTGATTATACCTTAACTAGAACTTTATTTTTTCCCATGACTTTGACGACTTCACCAACGGAAGATCCAGGTTCTTGAAGTAATCCTAATTCCTCCTTTAAAAGACGAACTAATATAAAAAACGAATTAGAATATTTGAAAATTGGTATTAATTATTTGAAAATTATTATTGATGAGGAAAGCTGCACCTTTAGAATTTAATGCATTTCTTTGTGCTTCAAGACGGCGGAGATTATTTGTTTTGTCGATTATAAGTTGCTCAGATTCCTGAATTTTAGAGGTGTAATAATCATGAACCTCTTTTCTTTCAGTGTTCTTTTGCTTTGGGAGGTCTATGGTTGTCTGTTGTTGTACTGCAATACTAGACATTTTAATAAAGAGAAAAAGTGGGATTTAGGGGATATTTTGATTGTTTTGTTTTTCTTTTTGAAATGCTAAAAGATGATTAAAGCTTTCTGGTTTTAAATCAAAACTATTCAATGTTTACAAGAATAGAATGGCTAATAAACCACTTGCGTCATTAAATCATTCCTGACCAATCAAAAATAGACATATTATTGGTTGCTTTTTTCTTTCAAAATCAAATTTGGCCTACAAATTTTATCTAAAAGCTGGTTGTACCAATAAACAAACTAATAGCTGTATAGTTTTTTATGCTGATTTTTTGGATAAAGCTATTGGTTGAAATGATTCATACTTTTTTTTGATTAGCAAAGTTGTGGAATGCTTCTTTTTTTCAAATGGAATGTTTTTAAAGGTGTTGTCTTAGCCAATAAAACAAAAGATGTCATATGTAACACAAGATTTCTCAATTAGGTTATGCGAATTTTGTAAGTACCATCAATTGGCGGAGGCTCCGTAAAATTATTTCTTTACATAATGGTTCGGTTTCCTAGAAAATTGATAATTTTGTTTCATAGCCTAAAATAATTAATTTCCATTCAAATAGAATTCATTTCGTCAATCTTTCTTCAAAGAATCCCAAACTATATTGTCCAGAACAGTTTCCCTGTTATAATTTCCACACTAATACCCCAAAACAGTTTCTGGCTTCATGAACCTACTACCATTGGCAATACCAGAGAGAATATGCGAATATCTTCTCGAGAATTCAGATTTCAGCTCGCTATGGGAGCTAGGCCGTGTTTCTTCTGTATGGAGAGAAGGCGTTCTTATAAATATTTGGAAAAACATAGAGCTATCCGTAGATTTGGGGCTTGCTTATCCAATATATCTAAAGCTTAGATACGGAAAATATGTCAGGTCACTTATCTTTTGCAATTCACCAACCAAAGATACACGCTTTTTTCCAAACAACAAATTTATCTCTTATCTTTTTCACGAAATCTCTTTCAAAAACTTGAAAGTTTTTCAGTATCCAATACCTCCAAACGACTTTATTACAAACGTCTTGAATATAAAATGGCCTGCACTAAGTCATATCCAATTCAACTTTACGGAAAATTTAAATTGGTCAGAAATATTCTCACTCATATCACTGAACACAAATATTCTCTCCAAAATAACCATAAACTCACCAACATTCGATTTTAACTTGATACTTTTCCACTTATGTAGTGTAAAAAACTCTATAACACACATATCATTTAAATCAGAAGTTCAAAGCTTAAACCTTGAGCTTTCAGTACCTTCTCAGGATACCCCTCTATTTCAGAACACTCTCAGTTTAAATTCTAACAAGTTTGAAAACATGAAACTTTTTGGAAATATGATAAACCACTCCATTCTTCTATCGATTTTAAAAACCCAAAAAACTCTTAAAGATTTGGAACTCGATAATTTCCTAGGTGATGAGATTCAGCGACTATCAGACATTTTAAGCACAAAAAACTTTCCTGATATAAATCCAGAAAACGAAAATGAAATCTATTTATTTGAAAACCGCCTACAACCTCAAACTGTACAATTCGATAGTGGCAATATTTCTAAGACACCATTCGGTTTCTTTCCCAGTTTGAAAAGACTTGTTATAAACAATGCTTGTTTTTTTGATACTGATATAAAATTTGGATTACAACCAGATGCATTTCCTGTAATAGAATCCCTAGTAGTACGAAATATTCAGTATTATTCAAAATTAACCGACGAAGAAATTTATAGTCCCAGCATCTTTACCAAAAATGCTTTCACATATACTTTCTCAAAAAAATGGTTTAGCTTGAAAACCCTTCATCTCCCGTCTATAACCAATACCGAAGCCGAGCTTATTTCTACAAATTGTCCTGCGCTTGAATCATTGGTTATTAATGCTCACAGTCCAAACTCGAGTAAGCTTTCGGTATCTGGCCTTTCAAAAATCATTAACAATTTGCCTAATTTAAACATCCTTGCTGTTCCCAAACCGTTTTCGTTTTTTGATAGTAAATCAGAAAACTGGGAATTGATGTGTGGTTATGATCCTATTTCGATAATTACAGAAAAATTCGGTACCACTTCAAGTCACATTTCAAAAGACAAGCTATGTCAC
Source organism: Furculomyces boomerangus (assembly GCA_003086725.1). Taxonomy (NCBI): domain Eukaryota; kingdom Fungi; phylum Kickxellomycota; class Harpellomycetes; order Harpellales; family Harpellaceae; genus Furculomyces; species Furculomyces boomerangus. Next base: position 36,613 of record MBFT01000507.1, on the reverse strand, counting down.
AATCCAGACTCGAATGAATATAGACATTTACATCAATCTGAAATATCCAAGATTAACTGGAAAGAATCCAAAATTGTTCATTTGGATTTATATGGATGGGAAATTGGTATTTTAGATTTGGCATGTATGATCTGTTTGCTAGAATCTGCCAGACTTATTAAAATCTCAATCAGTGATAGTATCAAACGTGTCTTAAAAAACAACTTTGTGTATTTGTCTGAAGTAGAGTACTTGGATACCATAGGAACATATCCCAAATTCAACAATACAGCACTGATATTTTCCAAATATTGTTATCATGATTGTGAACCAGGATTATGTATGCTATCAAAAATACATCAGTGGTTTTCTGGTACTAAGGAACTTTAATCCTTTTTGCCATTAGAAAAACATCAAAAGAATGATTGTTTCTATGAAACTCTTCAACTTGTTTCTATACCATTCTTTACATTCTGTTAGATATTTTGATTTTTATATTTAATGCTGTATTTTTAAAACCCAGATGAT
>MBFT01000507.1:17599-33084 GCA_003086725.1 Furculomyces boomerangus | reverse complement strand
GCTTCATGGAAGAACCAGACTTCAAAGGTACTCCAAGTCAGCAGACTGGGAGTTTATCAAAAGCGTGAATGATTCTGCAAGTACAATGAGTTTATTTGGTAAGATTTTGAAATATATTTTTTTCAAGAAAAAACATTAATGTGTAATGTGGTATAGGAAATGGTGATGTGTTCTCGTGGGAGGATTATTGGGAAAAGATAAACCAAACAAAGGTTGATGGGATCATGATAGGAAGGTAAGAATTAGATATTTAGTTGTGGTTTTTGTTTTGTGCTAAAATGGGATATATTTGTAGAGGTGCATTGATTAAACCTTGGATATTCCAAGAGATAAATGAGAGGAAGGTTATGGATATTACTTCCAAAGAGAGGTTTGAGATGCTCAAAAAGTTTTGTGATTATGGATTGGAACACTGGGGAACTGATGACCTCGTAAGATTAGAGTTTATAACTATATTTTAAGGTAATTGTAACCAATATTTTTTGTTTAGGGGTTGAACCACACAAGAAGATTCTTGTGCGAATGGCAGTCATTTTTGTACAGATATGTGCCAGTAGGACTACTTGATGTTCTTCCAGCAAAGATCAACCAGAGGCCACCATCGTTTTATGGGAGAGATGAGCTTGAGACACTTATGGCGAGTCCTAATGTTTCTGATTGGGTGAAAATATCTGAGATGATCCTGGGGCCAGCACCAGAAGATTTCGCTTTTATTCCAAAACACAAATCTAACTCTTATGAGGGATGATAGGATATTTGGCTAGTTTAAGGGCAGTGGATATTTGAACATACTTTGATTTTATTCATGGAAATTGGGATGGTGGAAGTTGTTTTAATAAAAAGTTCTAAGCCTAGAGATGATATTTTGTGTTTGATTTTTCCGAGAATGATACTATTGAACAAATGGGAAAAAATATTTTTATAGAACTATGCGAATTTAGCTTATTCTGCAGAATTTATACATGTTTGCAAGTATAAGTTAGGTTCAAACACCAATGGCCATTTCAGGTTGAGCTTGGGGTTTCCAATTCTTTGTCAGTCAGAACTTAGAAGTGGCATTTCAAGGCCCGAAAGAATGGCACGGGAACAAGCTAGAGAAAGTGAAATTTTTGAGTTGAGAAAATTGAATTCTGTAGATTGAAATTTCTATTTTCCACAAAACACAAAATCCCTAGAAAAACAGTGCAGCAGTTGATTGGTGGGAGTGTTGTAAACAAAAAGTGGGCGCATACATGTGGTTATTCTAGATAGCATCTGGTATAACGCTTACACAAAAAAAAAACTGTTCTTTCTTCACCAATCAAAGTAGCACATGACCTATTATCTGACCATTATAAAAAATTTGCTGAGCTGGAAATGTTATCTTATTGTATCACAACAATAACACTAACAAAAGCCTTTAAAAAGATTGTTTTCCCACTTTCCCCTCACAGACCCCCTCTATCTTAAACTAATTATATCTTTTCATTAAAATGTACACCCCCGATACCGGAGACAATATCCCCAAAGTCTGGACCATCGAACATCGTAAAGATGAAGGCGGCGACAACGAAACCATACGCAGATACTACAAAGACCCTGAAAACCTGGTCAGCAACGAATGGAGCCTTGGCGGAAACTCCACTCTTTACCATACTCTAGAGAAGGTTGTTGAGAAGTGGCCACAAAGAGAAGTTTTCGGAAGAAGAACCCTTCTTAACATTGAACATGTTGAAAAAAAAATACCCATTCCAGCATCCCAAGCACAACCAATCACCCAAAATGCTGCAGAGTCTACTGAAGCAAAGCCCAGAAAATCCATTGCTGACAAAGTCAAAGCAAGACTTAGTTCAGAAGCCCCTAAAAATTTTAAAACTAAAATCTGGTCTTACAATGTGCTTTCTGAATACAAATGGTTCACCTTTTCCCAGTTTTGGGAAGAAACTAACCTCATTGGAAGAGGCTTAGTTTCCGATTCTGTCGGACTAATGCCTCATGATACCCTCGAAATTTATGCTCCTACTTCCTATGATTGGATCAAAATGAACATTGGTTGTGTTAGGCAATCCATAAAAGTTGCTACTGCATACGAAACTCTTGGAGCCAAAGGTCTCAAATTCTCGGTAAACGAAGCACAGGCAAAGGCCTTGTATACCAGGGTTGATATGGTTCATATAGCTGCCGCTGTCGCTGCTGAATCTGAACTTGTAACTTCCTTGATATATTTTGGTGCAGGCGAATATGACCAATTCGAAGAATCAGTAAAAACCAAGTTTGAAAAAGCTACAAAATTAATGACTGATGCAGGAAAAAAGATGTTCTCAATTGAACAAATCATCGAATTTGGTAAAGCTGATAGAGAAGCAAACCCCGACAAAGAAAATAATGGCGATCACCCACCAACTCCCGAAGACATTGCCCTGATCATGTACACATCTGGAACAACAGGAGATCCCAAAGGTGTTGTCATCAAACATAAAAATATCTCAGCACTTGTAGGTTCTATCAATCTTCACCTTCTAGGCACTTTTAGGGACGATGATGTTATTATTGCCTATCTCCCTTTGGCTCACATCCTGGAGTACGCTGTTGAATTCCTCGCAATCTCTCTAGGTATCAGAGTTGGTTATGGTACCCCTAGAACTCTCACCACTTCAATGGTCCATGGCTGCTTGGGCGATTTAGAAGCTCTAAGACCAACCCTCATGGCTGGTGTCCCTCAAGTTTGGAACGGAATTGCTAGAGAACTTACCAACCAAATCAAAAGTAGAGGCTACCTTGTTTCATCCATGTTCAACGCTGCTTTGAAACTCAAATGGTCCCGCATGCAAAAAGACTCCACCACGAAAAATTGGACTCACGAAAACATTCTTTTCTCGAAACCAAGACAACTAGTTGGCGGAAGATTAAGATTAGCATTATCTGGCGGTGCTGCCATTTCTTCAGAGACACAACAAATGCTTTCCTGTGTACTTTGCCCAATTATTCAAGGATACGGAATGACAGAATCATGTGGAGTCATAGCCATCCAGAAATTTGAAACTTTTGGACTCAAAAAAACAGGCCCAACACTTCCATCCCTCGAAGTAAAGCTTTTTAGTGTTCCTGAAGCTGGCTATCAAAGTGAAAATAATCAAGGTGAAGTGTGGGTTAGAGGACCTTCAGTATCTTCGGGATACTTGTCCAATCCCCCAGATGTTGAAAAGACATTTACTTCCGATGGATGGCTCCGTACTGGTGATATTGGAGAATGGTCTGATGATGGCCAGCTCAAAATCATTGACAGATTAAAGAACTTGGTAAAGTTACTTAATGGAGAATACATTGCATTGGAACAGCTTGAATCGGCATACATCGCCAGCCCATACACCCAGAACATCTGTATTCAAGCACAGTCAGACCAATCACAACCCATCGCAATAGTTTCTATGGATGACAAAATTGCTTCAAGACTTGCCCAAGAAGCTGGACTTGACCCACACACCGAAAAACATGATCTTTGTGACAATGTTGAAGCCCAGAAAGTCATCATAAAGACATTTAATGAAATTGCAAAGAAAAACAATTTTATAAAGTCACAAATGGTACAAGGAGTTATCATTGACGAACATGAATGGACAGCAGAAAATGGTGTGCTTACTGCTGCCGGAAAATTGCAAAGAAGAGTTGTTGAAGAGAAAAACAAGGAAAAAATCAAAAAACTTTACAGCTCCCTAGCTGCTTAATAACTCTCTTATTCTTCAACAAAATCGTATTTACAAATTGTCCGCCTTTTCAATTTCAGAGATGTTTCCTCTCTCTTTTAATATTAATATATACTATATTTAACAGTGATAGTCTATATATAAATTAATATAAACACCCAGACCAGAATTTGTTTTTTCTCAGGTTTCGCAGTTAGCAATTGATATATTGCTTAAAATAAAGTATTAGCTTATTGCATCTTTTAAAGAATAACCAAGCTGAATAAATACTCTCTCTGATAAAACACGTGATAACCTTCGAATAAAGCAAGTTGATATTTACTAGTGTGTTGTGAACTCGATTGAAAACATCTTTAACATTGGTATTTCTGTAGTGGATCTAGTTAACAAATGGATCAATTTATTTTCATTCGCTATTAAAAATATGCAATTATATTGAACCTCTACATGTTCTCCGCATTTTTGTTTGGAAAATAGCCTAGAATCATTCTCTGAAAACATATAAATACTTGCAACCCCACTTTATTTAGAAAAAATACATTAAACAATGAAAGACTTGATATTTCCAGCATCAGCAATAGCGCTATTTGCAAACGGTATTTTTGCAGGGTTTGCTTTCACAGAGAACTACGTTAATATCCCAATTATCAAGGATTCATCTGATCCTGCTTCAGCAATTTGTAAAAATTTAGATAATGCAAAAACAGTCGGAGTTATAGGCTGCATAGTAGGGGGAATATCACATCTTTTTGTCTACTACAAAACCAAAGGTTTATCAAGTATGATCTGTGGTATAAGTTTGGCCGTTTTACTTCCTTACACATGGTTTTGTATGGTACCCACAAATAAAATTCTGTACCAGATGAGAAAAGAAAAATCAACTGATAAACAACAAGCTTTCAAACTTGTGAACAAATGGAATAGACTACATTGGGTCCGTACAATTATTGGAACTGGAACTTTTGTCCTTGCTATTAATGAATACACAAAAGCCTAACTTTTAGTATTTTATCTCCGTTTTATTTAAACTTTTATAATATAACAACAAAAACCATTATCCGTATTTTCAAGTAAAAGTAAATAAAAAGTTGTTTGCTCATCTGTTAGTACTTTTTAAATTCATGAAATCGAAATGATGGGTTTATTGTTCTTGTATTGAACAACAGTGATGACCTTTTTATATGGATGCAAAATATATTGAAATGATAAGATTGAGACTGATATCAAGAAAGAAAAAGAATTGATGAAATGTAAATATAGAAAGTATTTTAAATCCAAATTTGTTTTGGTTTGGATCTGAATCTGATGTTGAGATAAGCAACCAAGTGAAAGACTGCAGCCATCACCAAGTTTATACTAATGCATTTAGATATACTAAACTTGTTTAAACTATATGACTTTAAAACAGATTCACCAGTTGGGTAGCATGCAGCTCCAGCACCTGGAGAACACTTGAAGTCAAGGCCATTCATTTCATTTTGCATTGCCGCCATATATGTGTAGTATACAAAGTCTATGTACTTGACCCATGAAAGCACAGGCGTAACAAAATCAGTATTAACAAGAACACCACCAAATACAATATATATTGATATCATTAGTGGAGCAAGTATTGATGCTACTTCAATTGTAGAAACTGCGGATGTAATTGCAAAGGCAAATCCAAGAGAACATAAGATACAAGAGTAGTAAATGGCAATGTAGATAATGTATTTTGTAAAGGATAGTTGCAACCTGCCAAGAAAGTATACTCCTGTTAGCATAATCAAATCTGCAAAAAGTGTGATTGGAACTTTTGTGAGAATGACTGAAAAAAAATATGATGACATTCTGTAGGAACCTCCTGAGCGTTCCCGACTCATCACTTTTCTTTCGTTGAAAAGAACTGGAAGTAGCGGCATAATTACAGGAAAAACCACATTAACGCACATGATGAACAGAAACCCGATTTTGTTTTGTGCATCAACAACGCCTTCAACTTTTTTAAAGTAAACAAAACCAGTAACCAACATTGTTACAATTGAATTTGCAAAGTATGAAATCAAAACTGATTTTTCTCTAATTTGACGTATCCAAGAGCGTTTAAGAAGGGTAAACATTTCTGTTACCCAACTGCTTCCCCATGTTACATGATATTCTTCTTCAAATTGATCTCCTGATTCGTTTTTCTTTTCAAACTCAAAGTATTTTTGATTATAAATTGATATTCCTGAAGATGCTCTCGTATCAGGTATGTATTCATATCCGTGTTCTTTTTTATATAACGCCCAACTTTTCTTAAGAATATCAATTCTTTCAACGCTTTCAGCTAGATATTTTTTATTTTTGGTATTAACAGTCATACAATCCATAAAGAAGTCTGCAGGATTTTCATGTTTTGGACATTTAAAATCAAGACTCCCAAAGTATCGAATCGAGTCTTTGGTTGAACCAAAATAAATTACCCCTCCTGGAACCATAAGAATAACCTTGTCAAACAAGTTAAAGATTTTTGAGTTTGGTTGATGGATGGAACATACGGAAATAATGTTTTTTTCTCTGGAAATGTCCTTGACAAGACTGATTACCATCTCGGAAGAGTTACTGTCAAGACCCGATGTTGGTTCGTCAAGGATCAGGACCTTTGGATCAGTGACAAGTTCTATTCCAATACTAACACGCTTGCGTTCACCTCCCGAAACACCCTTGACTTTCTCATCACCAATGAATGTATTTTCTGATTTTTCTAGTCTGAGTTTCTTTATGATTTCTGCAACACGGTCAGCTTTATCTTGTTTGGTGTATTGAGATTCAGGAAGTCTGAACTGTGCAGCATATTCAAGGGTTTCTTTGACGGTTAGATTGGGAAACAAAATATCATCTTGTTCAACATAGGAAGCTTGTTTCTTAAAGGTTCTTGGATCCCGTTTCTGGCCATTAAAATTGATTTCTCCAGTAATTGTACCGCTTTTAGTTCTCCCTGAAATAATATTAAGAAGAGACGTTTTCCCTGCGCCAGAACTACCAATAATTGCCACTATTTCTCCACCCTTCAGAGTTCCACTAATATTGCTTAATATTTCCTTGTACTGTGCACTTTTTCCTGATCCTGTTTTGACAGAGTATGAGACATCTTTGAATTCAAAAGTATTCATTTTTTCTGATGATAAAATTAACGTTTTATTCTGAATGATTTAGATATAAAAACTTTGATTAATATCTAGATAATCTTGAGATTAGTAGGGTTGGTTGTTGATGGTTTTAAACCTTTTAGAAAAAATTATATGGTTTATATACTTTTCTAAGCGAGAAAAGCATTTCAAAAAAAATCTTGTTGTGCTAGAAGTTTTAAATGTTATAAGAATCCACTCATGAAAAAAAAAGTATCAAGAAAAAGTAATATTGCATGAGTATTCGTAATACACTGTAGTATTTTTTTGACTATTACAGTCGATTTATTGATCACCAATAGTCATAATAAATAGTCTATTGTATGCTATATTTTGTTTCTTACAAATTTTTGTTTATATTTGTAAAGAGGTTTCTTCCTAAAATAGGAGTTTACAATCCAAATTGAACTCAACTTTGACTCTCTCTCTTTCACATTTATATTCTAAAATAAGGTTTACTTTCAGATTCAGGTTTGATAATGATACTTTTGTGTACAAAAATGAGTTTTCTTGTTTTTTATTTGGCAATGTGTCTTTATATGCTCCCTTTGAATTAGAATTGAAAAACATGTTTCCACATTTACCAAAAAAGATTGGTATGAACGTGAAAATATTGACTCGCGATCCGCTAGACAGTTATGACATTACATAACAATTCTAAATGAATTGAAAGAAGAAAGGGCTATTGTAAGACTACTAGGAATTTTGGTTACCAAAAAAATACATTTTCATCAAAAGATCTACTCAAATGGAAAACTCTATAAACATCAAAACGTTGCAAGAGTTTTTGAAAGCTTACATAGATTCTAACAATAATCAGAAATCGATTTGTTTCAAATCTACTTTTGGTACAACTAAAAATATTTTGATCTTTCAGCTTACCTCTTGAAATGATACTCTCCAATTTTGTAATTTTTACTTGTACTACTTTTAACTGCCAATGTATCGATTAATCCTACCCAACATATACTCTAAAAAAACTGCAGTATTATATCATTATAGTATGAGCATACATATTTCATTCGTCCCTATATTGTATACTTTTCAATAAAAACAAACCAACAACTCCAGTATATGACAATAAATCGCCCAATCCAAAGTTGATTCCAAAAGATTTACTCGTATTACCCAAGAGTGTATAAAATAATAAAACGAACTTAATGAAATCAGTATAAACTCGATACTGTGGAATTCAAAAAAATAAAAGATCTCCAGTATATAAAACTTGAATTCTATAAAGAAAAATCAATCAATTTTATCAATAACATTTAAAATATACTTTGAATTCTGATGGTATCATTGATGGGTCATTTGGGAGGGATATCAATTTTTTTCTGTAGTCTACATTTTTTCGATTAAAACTGTTGTATAGAAACAGATAGTTTGATAATGAACCCGTACAAGAAATCTTTCAATACAAGAAAATTACATAATATCTAGATTATCAATTCAATAAACAACTTTCTCCGACTTTCCATGTATGGTTTTTGTTGGGAATCACTCTACAGAAAAAGGTACTACTCTTGGTAGAATATTCTAATCTTTCTAAAACTATTTTTGAGGTAGTGATAAATCAAAAAATATGAATATTACGACCCAAAATAAAATTGATTTATACTAACAATTCTATGTTTCATGGGTGTATATATTTTTTAAAATTTTCCTAGCTTAGTGGTATGAGAAACCCTGATTTATTTTGATAGGGATCTGATAGCGATATATTACTTTCATTGGCCAAGAAAAATATAGATCTGTGGAATTTCTAGGCATTATCCACATTTTTCTTGGCAAAATGGTCTAGAACAATTCCCCAAAGATATATAAATACACCATTTATTTTGTTTAGAAAAAGCATATTAAAAAACAACCAATATGATATTTCCAGTATCAGCATTAGCACTATTTGAAAATGGTATATTTACAGGACTCAGCTATACCATGAACCTAGTCAGTGTCCCAATTATGAAGGCATCATCTGATCCCCTTTCTGCATTCTGTACAAATCTTGAGAAAGCTTCAACAATTGGCGTTTTAACCAGTGTAATCGGTGGATTATCACACTTTTATGTTTATTACAAAACTGGGAGCATAGGAAGCATGATTTGTGGCATAGGCTCAATTATTATAATTCCATACACTCTGATGTTTATCATGCCCACAAACAACATCCTAACTCAGATGCACAGAGAAAAATCAACTGATAAGCAAAGAGTTTTCAAGCTTGTAAGCAAGTGGAATAGACTTCAATGGGTCCGTACAATTATTGGAACCGGAACTTTTGTTCTTGCTATTAATGAATACACAAAAGCTTAACTTTTAGTATTTTATCTCCGTTTTATTTAGCCTTTTATAATATAACAACAAAAACCATTATCCGTATTTTTAAGTAAAAGCATACCAAAAGAATAGGTTTATTAAAAGTCTAGACCCTACAGTAAATACACCATTTATATTTAACATCCATAATAAAGCCAACTCTTAAACCAAACTCTTCTATTCGCTTTCATCACTCTCTTCATCAGATTCCGAAGCTTCAGTATTGGGTACAACAAAGAGATCAAGATTTACTTCCTGGTCACATCCAACGTAACTGTCACACATCAAGTACAATTTGTATTTTAATATTCCTACATTTCCGCTACCAAAAGCATTTTCGAGTTCTTTTGGAACGCCTGATTTTTCTGGTATCATTTGTTTGGATATAACAGACCAATTTGGTGTTTCAAAAGGAAGTACCACATTTAAACTTGCTGAAATTGTGACGCGTTTAACTGCAACCAAACTGTTCGACTGAGGATGAGTAACAACAACCCACCAAGCCTCGTCCTTTGTTCCTGGGAAGAACGGCGAAATAACTGGTCCTGGCGGTGTTATTTGTTGGCTGATAAGCGTATCAACCTCATCCTGATCTATATCACGATTGATATTGACTCTGATTGATACATCGCTAGATGAATATGCAACAGATATATCTTCGCTTCCCTCCAGTGGATTTTCAGAAGGTTCAACGGTGGCATCTAGTTCCAGAGTGGGATATCTATTAACAAAAATTGCAATGTCGTGAACTTGAGCAGAACTCAATCCCTCAAACAAGTCATCACGATCCTCATCTTCCATTTCCATAATATCGTAAACCGCTTCGACGTGTTTCGACTTGCATTTAGCAACAACATCCTTGTCTGATACATCAAGATGTGGAAGTTGTTTGATAGGCATATCCCTTCCAATCCACATTGCTTGAACCACCATTTGTGACAATTCCATAGCAGCAAGTGCTGGACTAATCCAGCTTTGAGAACTGGATACATCCACAACTGCTTGTAACAATCTTAGAACTCTTGAAAGAACCCAGTTTTGATCAGCAACTAAATCAAATGGAAGCACCAAACGGGAAAAGTGTGCTTGAAGCAATAAATGTGTTTTTCCACGTGGCGTAGAGTATTTATATACGTTTGAATGTTTATTTTGAGATGAATCCTGGTCCACGTCCATAGCACTCTTATCCGTTGTTTGAGAAGGAACCGGGATTGGAACTCTATTCGCTATTTTTGCAAGTAATTGTTGTTCCTTATGTCTAATAGGAATTTTTTCAAACTCATCTGCTGCACATATAATATCCAAAACACCACGAAGTTTGGTTGTATTACTTAACGAAAGAGAAAGCATCTCAACTGTTACATATCGAAGTTGGTAGTAAGAAGCAATCATTCCCAAGTTTGTTGGTGTTAATTCCGTTTCCATCTCATCACTATCATCTTCCAGCACATTGATACATTTAGCAAGTGAAAGATCATTCAGCGTGGTTTCGACTAGTTCTGACAAGTAATCCGACAAATCAGAGTGGTTAGTTCCTTGCAATCCATAATAATTAGGATTTTGTAACAATCTTCTGTATAATAAAGTCCATGTTAAGTAATCAACTGCATCCTGTTTACTTTCTATAGTCTTTGTTACAATTTCGGTATTGAAAATATCATGGAGTTGAGAATCTAATCTCGATTCTGTTGGCAGTGGCTCAAACATAAATTTTTTATAGAAATCCTTCTTGTTTGTTGGACACATTAAAACACACTTTTTGGAAACACCAGGAGAGCTGTTTGTTGAAGACATCATTTGTAAGATTTGGGGAACTGGGTAATCAACATATCTGTGTTGACGCCCAACATAGTACTGAGTACCCATAATAACCACGCAGTCGCAGCCTATAGTGTTTCCATCAATATTCCAACACATTTCTCTGGAAGATACAAGGAGCCCAACAACGCCATCTATAAATAGCTTTTCAACAATCTTGCGATCATTTGTATCCATTTCTTCAAAGTAGTATCCAATTCCATGACTTAGCAAATCCTTAAGAACCTTATCAGTTATAGGATATTCTTCCAAAGATATGCTTTTAATGAGGAACCTAGTTGGAAGACCATCAGCAATAGCACATGTAAGGATCTGTGAAGCAGTTTGTCTAGCCTGTTTTCTATTAGGAACGTATATTATAGATTGACTTGGTCTGGAATTGCTGGAACTACTTGCAGTTATTGATGAGTATGCAGGCTTAGCCATCGAAATCATCATTGAAGCAAAACTACTAGTTTGGAATGATTGGATATGGATGTCAAGTGGCGTTGGACGAATCATTGGGTGGAAGTTGTAAATGTTCGATTTCGAAACACCTAACCAACTTGCAACATCTTTGGCATTAGCAAGTGGAACTGATAAGGCAAGCAAACGAATAGGGATATCCAGTTGGGCTGACATGTACCTGAATCTGCTGGCTACTACCTCATAAGAAACTGCATCTGCAATTCCTCCTTCGTCGTCTACAGTTGATCCCAGGCCACCACCACCAACCCATTCTGCTCTATCTAAAATTGCAAGTCTCACAGTTTGAACCACTTTACGTTGTCTCCAACGTCTGGATAGATTGTCCCATTGCGATGGAGTACAACAAACCAAATCACTTGATTCAAGCAATTTTAAATCAGCACTTGTTTCACCTGTTAATAATGATATTCTTTTACCCAAATATTTTCCAATAGATTCTTTCCATTCATGTGAACGCCTTTCGCACATTGCATTAAAGGGTGAAACATAAATAGCTCTAGGTTTGGAATCAGACGATATTCCTTTGGAAAGGGTTTCCGTATTTGTCCAAAACTTCATTAGGGCAAGTTCAGCACAAACAATCATTGTTGAAGGTGTTGAACATCCGATAAATATACTCGAGTCTTGTGTATACAAGGAATGGAAAGTTTGTGTTTGAACTGGATCAAATTCTGTCTTCCCAATGTTAGAATACATTGCTTCACAAGCAGAATTGTTAAGTGTTGATACTGGAATCAGCTGCATGTCCAAAAGTTCGGTTGGTGGTGCAAATTTTTCTGGTAACAACATATGGCGGAACGATACTGGAACTCTGGTTTCTGAGGAAATCCATCTATCAGAAATAACTGAAACAAAATAGTGTGGAGGAAGAGGATCAAGCAATGGACAAACAAATTCCATAACATGTTCTGATTCACTGTAAATCTGCTTTAGAATAAACTGTTCGCTGTGTAGTATCTGTTCTCCATCAGCTCCTTCAACAAATACCCAAAATAGTAGAGAATTACCATGGTAATTTACGTCCCATCTCATATCAGGAGTAATGATTAATTTCATATGGATAAGTCCACGAGACCAAGGCTGAACATGTACACTAACATCAACACGAGGAATAGAATAAATGAGTTTGTGAAGCAACCTTCCTGCTCTAGGCACACCAACCCATTCACCAAGCTCAGGAGGTTCCATATCAAGTAATCTCTCCCATGGCATAGATTTGCGCTCTACTCTGCGGAGAAGATCAGCTGGTATTCCATTACCTGATCTACCAACAATTCCAAACTGTCTTAAAGGAGACATCGAAAGCCACTGTCTTTTTTCTATCTGTTTGCACCAATCAAGTGCTCTACGGGCAGCTGCTGCCCAGCCACGTCTTAGACATATTTCAAAAATAGCACGCATTAATCTGGCTGCAGATTGTGTTACGTATACCATATCTGATACCAAAGCAAACCCATCTAGTTGAAGTCGTGCTACATAGGCTTGAAGCAAAACTGAAATTTTGGCAACAGGATCATCAACGGATTCCTTAACTGGAATGGGAACTCTTTCCAAGAGTCTTTTAAGTTCTTGTTTCTCATCTGCTCTGACAGGTATAAGATGAAACTCGGTGGAAAGGGCAAAAACACGGATAAGATCAATGTCACCTATTGTGGGTCTCAAATGAGAGCGATATGCAGATATTGATTTGCACTGAACATAGTACATTGAAGCGACGCGGCCAAGATCTGTTGGTTGTATTTTTCCTGTACGATGTTCATACCTGATCATCCCGGCTTTTTCAAGCGTCAAACAGCAGGCATGAACGAGGTCTACTCTGCGTTGAACAAGAGTTGGGTCAGATTTTACTTCTTCAACACTGCATCCATAAAGAACTGGAGAACGAAGCATTCTGACATACAAATATGAATATCCAAGCCATTTGACTGCATCTTGTCTAGATTGAATTGAACCCAAGGCAATTTCAGCATTCATATTATCTGGAAGTTTCATTGCCAATTGGGATTCAATTGGTAATTGTTGATTCAAAAGTGATAAATAGTATTGTACTTCATTGTGTGTAGTTATTATTGTGCCCTCTCCAAAAGTGTCATATTGTGGACGTCCTGCACGACCAAGCATTTGTAATATATCTTGTGGAGAGAGTTCAATCCAACAACCTTGTTCTGGAGAATATACCTGGGTACCTTTAATAATTACAGAATGGGCGGGTAGATTTACACCCCAAGCAAGAGTTGCTGTTGAAACAAGAACTTGGACATGACCATCAGAAAAAAGTTCTTCAACAAGAGTACGATCAGCACGAGTCATGCCAGCATGATGGACAGCAAATCCATAAGGCAAAATATCTTTTAGAACAGCGTCTTTTGTACTTTCAGCTTCAGTTTGCAAAATTTCCCTGGAAGCACCGTCAACTTTAACAAACTCTCCAATAATTTCTCTTTCAATTGCAGCATCTCGAAGCCAAGTTGCGGTTTTTGCTGTATCTTTACGAGCATGGACAAAAACCAAAACTTGATTTTTTCCAGCTTGTTCAGATATTTTTTTGAGTGTAACTTCATTCATTAAAGCTAAACGTTTAATAGCTTTTTTCTCTGAAATTGCCACAAAAGATTGTTGTAATGGACAAGGCCTATATTTCGCACTAAAATAAAACAAACCGGTTTTTGGGTTTACTCGCATAAAGGCTGCTACATCTTCGTAGTTTGGTAAAGTAGCAGATAATCCAACCATTCTTACTCTTTCTTGGGTATCTTCCATTGATCTTAGAAGACGAGAAACAAGTGCTTCTAGAACTGGACCACGGGTATCATGAAGAAGATGAACTTCATCAATAATTACCAATTTTACTAGTTGTGTGTAGCTTCTTTCACCTGCTTTTCTAGTTATAACATCCCATTTTTCAGGAGTTGTGACAATTACTTGGGTAGTTTCTATTTGTTCTTTGGTCATTTGAGAATCACCTGTAAGTTCGCCAACTTTTACACCCAAGCCTGAAAGTCTTTTTGAAAAACTACCAGCAACCTCAGCTACCAAAGCCTTCATAGGGGCTATATAGACAATTTTGAAATTGTCTAAATCAAGTTCTCCTGAAGAATTTACAAAATTTTTCATGGTTTGAATCATTGTTAACATGGCGACGTTTGTTTTCCCTGCTCCTGTTGGAGCACATACAAGCATATTTTCTTCTGATTCATAAGCACACTTGAATACTTTGCTTTGAATTCTATTAAAAGTTGCAGTTCCAGCAAATGCCTTTTGAGCCCATGATGGAAGTCTGGAAACTTTTATTAAAGATTCACTAATAGAGGATGGTGGTTTTGGAGCTGGAACAAATATTTCTTCGTAGCCTTTGTGTGTTCGTTTAAAAGAGCCTTCTGGGAGTTTACAGCTTTTATTTGACATTAGTCTGGCACCTTGAGTAAAGCCAATTGCTTCCAAGTCGATTGTTTCTTGTGGACCTGGGATTTTTTCGATATCATTGATATCGACATCCATGGAATTATCGTTTTGAGAGGGGACAATATCGGATTTTTGTGATTTTTTTGTTTTTCTTGATCCAAGATCTGTTTTTGTTAATCCTGCTTGTCCTTGGAGTTTTTCTGCAAGTGGCCTTACACCTTCGGCGTACATTTGTTGAACTAGGGCTTCAACTGCTTCTTTACCATTTCCATTGGCAATAGACCAGCGTATACCCCATACTATTATATCTCTGTTTATAGTGAGTTCGCGGACAATGTCGAACATAGTAAATTCGAATAGTTCAACTAGTTTATTTTCTATTTCACGAGTGTCTTTGGTTGATTCTAAGATGGAAAGTGCCGAAGCTGCTTTTTCTTGAGCGATGTGTTCGTCTTGGAAGGCTTTTTTGAATCTGCGCTGGAGCCAAAAGGCATCAATTTGGTGAATCTCGAGGTTTTCTGGTTTTGAGTTTAGAATATCATTTTCTTGGGAGGTAGAATTGTCTATAAGAGTGTCGTTAAACTCGTCGGTGTCCATATTTTCTGGATATTCATTCTCGTTATTGGTGTAATCTTGATTAAGTTCTGTA
>MBFT01000507.1:5152-17534 GCA_003086725.1 Furculomyces boomerangus | reverse complement strand
AAAAACAACGGCTACGCCGACTTTTTCGTCGAGATCTTTTTCTTGATCATTTTCGTCAGGTTTGAAATCGATGATCTGTTTACCAAGATTAACAAGTGTAGAAAATTGAGCAGTATCAAGTTTATAGTCGATCATTTGTTCGATGGATGTTTTTCTTTCAGAATCTTTGAGGGAGGAATCTTTGAGAATTTCTAAAGCTTCTTCACTGGCGGAATAAACGATTTCTTCAGATTGATCACCGATGAATTTTTTTATGAATTCCAAGATGAGGCCCCATATTTCTCTAGTTTGTTGGGTTTTGGGTTGATAAGTGATACCTTCAATATTTTCTGATACTCTTAGAGCATCGGCATTTCCTATTGAAGTAGAAAATTGAGAGGTTTTTTTTGAATTTTTAGTTTCACTTTTGATTTTTTCAGGGAGCTCTGATTGAAGAGATTTTTCAGCTTTTGCTTGTATATCCTTTTTTACGCGAGATCCCATTTCTTTTGGATCTATTTTTCCCCATAATGTTTCTGGTTCGCCTGTAGGTTCGTTTGCTCTCCTGGAAAGGCCAGAACGGTCAGCTTGCAAAACTAGATTTGAGTTTGCAGCATATTGGTATTGGTTTGCTCTGTTGGCTTCATCTGCCATTCTGGGTGATTAACAGAAAATTGATATAATTATATACAGAAGAGTAGTTTTTGTGATGGATTGGAAGAGGATTGAGCGAATGTTGATCAAAGAGTATGAATCAGAAAAATGAAAAACGCAAATAAACAAATAGAAAGCTGAAAATTTTTTTGTTTGGATGATTTGTTGTGAGTGAGTTCGATTGGTCGGAACCTGTAGCAAATAGAAATTCGATAAAACTCAACTCTCTTTTTTGTGTTGAACTCTTTCAATCCCAGTGGACATATTTGTCTCATCAAATTCTCACACCGAGTGCAAAAATCAATTGAGTGAGTGAAAAATGTTTGCATAACAAAAAGTAGAAATAAATTTTTATAAAGTATATCAGCATAATGCCGTCCTTTGACTCGAGTATTCACTCATAAACAAAAGTGTCAAACAATTCATTACAAGAATTTGGGCAAGAATAAATTTGTTTATAAATTATGCTAGTAAATTTGGTAAATTCTTAGTGAAGCAGTTTTATATTTTTTGAAAACACTAAGGCCACTTTTCATTTAATTCGTTTATTTGAGTGGAAATTTGCACATTCTCAAGAAACATTTTTACATAAAACCTTAGGCCTGAAAGAGTTAACTAACAAAAAAGTTGATGAAAATTCTGGTTTTGGTCACGTGTAAAATATGTTTTTGTTTCCCATAAATATATTTGAAGGAAATTGAAAGGAAAAAAACTTCAAAATTGTTTTACTAAGGAATTTTTCAATATCGATTTTATCCAATAAATTAGTAGAATTCGAGTATTTTGGAGAAATCCGCAAAATAAACTTTTTTATCCTCAAAAAAACATTTTGCGGAATTTGAGATAGTCATTGGTTTGCGGAGGTCTGTTTATAAGTTTTATCCTATCAAGAAAAATGTACACATCAGTTTCAAAAAAGTAAACAAAGAAAGACAGGTTTGGGAAATAGACAAGCTAAGCCTTTTTTCACAATAAAAGCTTTCCTCGTTTTAGCAAGTGACAGCTTTTCCCATTTGTTGTCCTATATTTAATTAAACTTGCTGATATTTTTATGTAAGGTCACGCATATCGTAGCCAATAGACTACGTCCACTGACAATTAAAACAGCCATTTTAGTGTACAACGCTTTACAGTGACTCACTATTCATTTTCTCATTGTGTTATTGGGCTGAGCTTTTGCAGATAAGGGGGAAAGCAAGTGTTTCAGAAAGCGTTTCAGTGGTTGAATATTGCGCAATCCAAAGACGAAATGTCGCAATCATAAATAGAGCCCACTTTCCTCTTCGTCTCCAAAAAAATTTCTTTCGCAAAGCTGCCCAAAGAAAACACCAGATTCCTGACAAAACTTCTGACTTCCCCGCCATTTTTTGACCAGACTAAACGTTTGATTATCACCAGTTTTTCAGCTAATAGCTCACTTCTAAACACGATACTTTCACTAAATAAACTCTAAATAAGCCAAACAATGCTAGGAACACACTCTAAGCCACTAACATTCCAAACTTTCGATCACAACACATCCAATTCCTTAAGATGTGCCCCAATCGAGAATCTTGTGTCCCCGCCAAGCCAGAAGCAAGAACCTGAGCCTTCTGTCCACATCCCAGAAAAAATTGACTCACTTGATGAGCTCGTTTCCATAATACATGATATTCTGGGCGAAGATGATGGTTTAGGCGATAATCCTGCCAAAGTAGAGTTATCGAAGGTTGCCATGTCCAGATATAAATCCAACCATGCCGATTGGGAAAAATACGCCAAATATGATGGCGGAAAATATACCAGAAACTTGGTTGATTCTGGAAACAAGAAATTCAATCTTCTTCTCCTTGTTTGGGGCCCTCAAATCGAAAGCCCAATCCATGACCATCCAAACAGTCACTGCATACTCAAGGTTCTTGATGGAAAGCTCACCGAAGAGCTCTACGTCCCATCTGACTCCCCATCACAAAAAGACGCTCCATTGACTTTGGTTAAAACAACAGATGCCAAACTCAACACAGTTTGTTACATGCACGATAAACTTGGATATCACAGAATGCTCAACACCACACCTAGCCTATCTGTCTCTCTCCACTTATACTCGCCACCATTTAATGCTTGTAAAATATTCTCCAAGGAAACTGGTGCTTCTCAAGTTTCAAAATGTGATGTCTTCTACAATGGCCAGACTCAATCAGACCCCACTCTGGACAGCTCTATAAAATCTATTACAAAGTAGCCAATATTCTTAGCTCTCATAATATACTGTATTTTTGTCTTTTAAAGTATTTCGCCATATTTTACTCTATTATTATTAAACTATTAAAATCTTTTTAATGTGTTTATTGACTAATTGTCTATCAAAAATTTAAAATGCTGTTTCTCCGCCATTCTACAATCTATGGCTTTTTGTTATATAACCAGGTCCATCCCATCTTGTATGCCTTTCTAGACATTGCTGGACTGATTGCTGCTATAATAGCCAATCTAAGTGGAAGAAGTAGTTTATGAATTGCATACCCTACAACCAAGACAACTGTCATCTCTGGGCTAAAAAAAGAACTGCCACTACTAGGAATTTCTGCTCCTTCCTCTGGAATTTTTGGTGAAAGAGATGGGAAATAATTTGAAAGGAATTCTACAGCCTTCCCAATAAACCCTTCACCACTAAAATATACAAAAGCAATTGACAACGCCAGATCAATTGTGCCAATAACCATATATCCTAAAATCGCTATTCTACCATATTCATTGAATAAAGCTCTAATCTTCGACACTTTCTTCTCGCCGCCATCTTGTTCACCTGTATTATTCTCCGGTGAAGTGCTATACTCTCTAGTAAGCAAATTGCGAGTTTCTAGTTCAATCCCATTATCTCCAGAATTTCTCATTTTATATATTTGAAGTAGTATAGCAGATTTAGTATTCTTCAAGTTGTTTCTAGTGTTTATTCTTGAAAAGGGTGCAAATCTGTTTGTGAAAATTGATGGATGCTGTTTAATTCCAATACTAGAAGAAATCGTTTTGATTTCTGTTTCGCTATCCCGTTTCAATATATTGGAGCCCAAAGATGTTACTTTTTGAATCTGATTGAATCCACCTTTGGTAGATTTAAAAATGTTTGGAGTGTTTAAAAGATAAGCAAAAGATGTGCTTTTTTGCGAGAAATTGTTCTTGAAAAGCCTAGGGAAATTTGTATTTTTGCAAAGTTTCAAATTGAGATCCTGTATTTTATGAGAAAGCATTTGGGGCGCCAAGTCAAGTATTTATTTGTTCTACCCCTTTTTTA
Organism: Furculomyces boomerangus; assembly: GCA_003086725.1. Lineage (NCBI taxonomy): Eukaryota > Fungi > Kickxellomycota > Harpellomycetes > Harpellales > Harpellaceae > Furculomyces > Furculomyces boomerangus. The sequence goes on along the minus strand of MBFT01000507.1, from coordinate 13,630 downwards.
TAAGCAATATATTATTGAGAAATAGAATTCAACAAGGTTTTATTTGTTCAAAAACCAAAATGATAAAAGTCCAGAACAATTTTTTTGTTGATCTTTTTATATCTTTTTTAAAAGCCAAGACTGGTATGATTTTTCACATGTCTTGGCATATAATCACCTAGCTTAAACATTCGCTGTTCTTTTGTTTTTTTGGTTTATACCAAGAAACTTTTACACCAAAGCCTCACAAACTCGAAAGTTTTCTCCACAAAATATAAATACACTAATTTATCAAACCACACTTAAATACCTGGAGGAAATTGATTTCCCCTACTATTTTTATAAAGCTTTAAATTAAATCTCTTGTTTTTCTTTCAACTTTGCTTTTCACTCGCGCTTTAGAAAATCAAAACCACAAACGAGTAAAAAAGAAGCCATAAATCAGAGGTTCCTAGAAGAACTAGATTTTGTTTCCCAAGTCATTTATTCTCAGACTAATTTAGTTTGCCAAAGTTAATTTACTTTTATAATTTTATTGGTGATTTAAACTTCCAAGATTATCCATTGGATTTAGAGTCTAAAACAAATAAAAATATATCCAATAATATCAGCTTCTCAATTTCTTGCGAGAATAAGAAGCTTTTCATTGAAAAATGTCTGGACAACTTGAAGTTGCCTAAATTAACATTCCACTTTCAAAAAATAAATCGTTCTTTCCATTTATATCCAAATTCAAATTTAAAAGATGGGCGTAATCATAAAACTTATATCTGTAGCTGGCGTGGTATCCGCAGTTTTACTGTCCCTGTTTTGTTTAGGTACACTATAAACTCATCCTCAAATTTCGCAAATATAAACAACAAAAACTAATATTTTATTCCTTAATAAACAGGATCAGGATTATACATTTTATCAACCTGGATTGAAGACAATGCTAGAATTACAAAAAAAATACTCGAATATCTATCAATGGTACTTTTAATTAAAATCTAATCCTCTTTAAAGTTTAATAATCTTTTTAAACTTTAGGTTGTAGCATCAATACATATCCTATTGTTGATATTTGATGGGTTTCCTATACTGAATACATTATATTCAATGGTTTGTATTGGGATTTACAGCTTATTGCTAAACACGTTTCCCATAGTAAACATGTTGAGCTTTACTTTTCTTGGAAGCATTTGTAAGTTATTTGATTTACATGGTTATAAAAACTGATTTTTGTTTTAGTGTTTGCTGTTGGGAACCACTTTGTTTGGTTTTTTTACTTTGTTGAAAAAGTTGATATTTATTCATATGCCGAAATCTCTTCTTTTATGGGTGTCTGCGTGTGGTTCCTTCCAATTCTATACTTTATATCACTAGACTCTTCAGAAAACACATTACCTAGCTATGATTCTTCAGGGAAATCCAAGAGGCGACAGAATATTTTCCAAAGCCTTGTTTCCAAACTAACAGGCACAAACACCAACAAAAATATAGAAAATGCTTTATAACAACATGGTTTGAATTCTTTACAATAACAAATTAAATCGATTACTGTAAGATAAAAAGCTGAAAAGATTTATATAAACAAGGAAAATGGAGTTGTTTTAAATATAGCCTAGTTTTGATAAGTTTTGTGTTTATTTCCAGAATCGACCATTGTCACTTTTTTCTAGTTGTAAATATTGATTGATTTCCGATTTATACCGAAATTAAGTTCCCTATCCACTAATTATCAATTGGTAAGACACGTTTTTTAACGACTCCTTTTTGACAAGCTACATCTTGTACAACATATTTTCATTCACCAATTGACAAAGTTTTCTGCCAATTCAAATTTCTTGCCTGTTCAATACCTGCTCAAGGAACCTGTTTCCCACATCCAAAACTATATAAAGCGTAGAATACATCTCGCTCCCTTCACTTTTCTATTCAACTTTCTTCTTTTACTTTTGACCACAATACTTTTGAAATGAACATTTTGTACTTTATATTCTCCCTCTCTTTTGTGTATTCTTTTCCTGTTTTGTATAGTTTCAACTATGATACACTTTTTGGCTTGAAAGACATCAAGGAATCTCTTCATCGAAACACCAAAAATGTTGGTATTACCAATACATTCAATAAAAGAAATGTTGAAGCCCCAGGCGTTGGTAAGTAGTCTAGTTTACTTGATACAACTAATCAATTTTTTGTAGTTTTTGAGATATTCATGTTTGCGATTTTTAGTAAGTTTTCATTTTGTTAACCAGTATACAGCATACATCATTAAATTTTATTAATTCAACTCATGTTTAGGTGCTGGGTTCATCATAGTGTTATTTATCATATTTTTTAGGAACAGAACTTCTTCTACAATATCATCGGTAGTCACCAACACAAATCAAACAGCAATTAATCTTACTGGATATTCAACAAAAAATAAAGGAGCTATTCCCAAAGAAGATTTAGAATCTTATCCTATATTAACAATGAATGAATATATGAAATCTATAAATTCTAAAGCTTTTGAAAATTCAATAGTTGAAAAAATTGATTGTATCATTTGCTTTGAAGAATTCAAAAACGATGATTTGATTAGAATAATACCATGCCGCCACCCATTCCACAAACAATGTATTGATACTTGGTTACTCCAACAATCTGGATTTTGTCCCACATGTAGGCTAGACCTTAGAATATCACAGAAAAATTTATCTGATAACAAATATCAAACTCCAAATACAATCCATGAATCAAATCAAAATACCAATAATCGCAGATATGGAAATAATGATAACATCAGAATAGAAATGTTACTTAACAGTTTCATGACGTAAATTTACAAGACTGTATATAATTTTAAGCGGTTTTTGTAGTAAATGTATTTTAGTTTATATTGAAATAAAAATGTATAATACCACAACCCTACAGAAAATTATTATTTAAACAATAGATTCGAAATCCAATATAGATATAAAAATTTGACAATATATATTGTAACATTGATATTCACAAACTATCTAGGTTTAATAAATATGCCTAACAATTCAAATCTTCGGATTAAATGATATTTATAATACTATGGAATAAGCAATTATATTGTTATCGGCCTCAAACATAAAAACAAAAGGTACTAGATGTAGCCAAAAGTATAAAAATGAGATATCAGTAACCAAATAATAGTTTAGGTTGTAGATAAGACAAAAACAAAGCATGAAAACTAAATGTGTGATGATAAGAATGGGAATCCAGAAAGACCCAAAATCTTTAATGGCCCTTCTTCATTAACAAGTTTAGATTGTTCTTCAGTTTTACATAGCAACAATCCAGCAAAAGCGAGCGAGTTTATAGGAATCCCAGAAGTTTCACGAGTACTTCTTGGAATAAGAATCATGGCAGACTTTGTCAAAATGAAGTTGTATGACATATCAAATGTTTGTTGTGGATCAAAAGATGTAGAAACAGTTGAACTGTTTGTAGATCCATCCTTTGTTTTCCAGAAATTTACCAGGTTTTGTAATAGTTTTAGGTATTCCGATTCAAGGTATTTTGATACTTCATCGATTTTGCTTTTATCTCTAGACAAACTACCAATCTTTTCAGAGTCCAACCTTACTCCCCAATGAACAAAATTGATATCTGGTGATACCCATACTTGATCTAAAAGTCATTTTTAATAACAGAAAAATTAGTTTGGTTTAAACTTATTGTAGATACAAATAATGTACTATTGAGGATTGTGAGAGTATACAATAGGAGTTTATTTGTTACCTTGTTTTGGGTTTGATCTCATCCAGAGCTGTACAATCGGTGAGTCTTCAAGACCAGTAGTTAAAGGTACAATTTGTAGATGTTTGTGAGGTTGACTATTCAAAAGAATTGGTAGATTTAAGTTTGATGTATTTTGTAAAAAGCAGTAATCAAAACATTTGTAAGAATGATTGTTTACCTGGCACCTGAATCGTTGCCACTATTATAAAACGTAACGGTTGGTTCGTGTATGTCTGATATTACATTGAGTATTGCATCAAAATCAATACGGTCAAGCGGTGTTCCTTGTTCAATAAAGGCTATTTAAAGGTAAATTAATATAAAGTTTGTGCTCTTGGAATCAATTTAAAAAGAAATAGTAGGGAAATCTGGTTTAAATAAAAAGTTACTTTTTGCGGTAAGGAGTAGGTGGTAAGGAATTAAGCAAAACTTGTTCATAATGAGGTTGTATCCGGGTTCAATTTGCTTTAGAACAAGCTCTTTTTCCAAATTCATGAATGGATTTACAAAGGTTTTGCTCTTTTTCTTTTCGTCTGGCCCAGTGTCTGCCATTTTTGCTAGAATTGGAGCAACTCGAACTTCAAACTATTTTCATGTGTTTAGATGTTGTTTTTTAGTGCATTATGAATTGAAATAGAGAATAGATGTACCTTGACATTCTTCTCGGTGAGCAAAAGAAGGGAAGAATCGAAAAAGATTAGATTTCCAGAGTTGATGGCCTTGTAATAAGCTGTTTTGATTGTATTTAGGTAGTTCATTGTTTCAAAAGTAAAACCGGAATGGGAAAGATGGTTGATAAAAAAGAGGTTGAATAATTATTATGAGAAACGAATTTAGGGGATGATAAAACTGTTTTAGGCTATCTTTTTTAAATTCCGTGGAATACAAACTTGAAACATTCTCCAAAACGGTACTAAAAATTGCGTGACAAACTATTGATTAGCGGAAGGTTGAACATAACGTTTTAGTAAGCTGGAAAGATACAACTTTGAATTTTGTGCCACATGAAAGCGAGCTATTGCTTGGGTTGGACCGGCAAAATTTCTTTTGTAGCGTTTTGGGAAATTAGTTACTTTTTATTACGTGACTGTTAATGGGCAAATTGATGTACCATAAAAAGGAATATTTTGGAGTGGGGCAAAGGTGTAACGGTAGTAGGTGTGCCCAATAGTCGAGACTTTAAGAATTGTCAAGTACATGTGTTTGCAAATCCAGACTGAAATAGAATAAAATTGTGTTTGGTCTAGGTAGTTTCTGAAACTGAAGCTTTTGCTTTTTGTGTTGCTAAATCCTGTCTGATTTGGTATTTTGCTGAGGAGTTAAGACAAATTTAAAGTTCAATAACGAATCAAGCATGCTGTGCCTTTTTGTTGGGCAAATATGATCCAATGTTTGGCTATAGCTTGAATAATTGGATATTTCCGTTTAATACTATTGGTGTCCAAAAATAATATAACCCAAACTTGTTTTAGCTATTACCTCAAACTTTTTTTCTTCAAACACATATTTCTTTTCCTATTCCCTCCCAAACGCTTTTATTACACCTACCTTCCTATCGCTCATATATTATCAAAAAGATACTTCTCCAACCTCTACTATTTTACCTAGATCTTAACTTATCACTTTCCACTTTTTTACTTACCCACCACCTTCTCTTTTATAGAAACCTCAAGTTAAAATAACTAAAATGTCTGAAGGCCTCAAGGCTATTAATCTCAATGTCATTCCTGACATCAATACCACCGAATTTTTAGAATTCATAAACGATTGGGAAAACAAATGTAAGGATTTGATGTTCTATTCCACAAAATGGCCAGTTATTAAATCAGCAAACGAACTGACAATAAGAAAAAAGGTGGTTGATCCCGGAGATAACAAAGAATGGTACAGCAGAGAGTTTTATCCAAGCAAAGTAAAATACAATGAACTCCGTAGATACCTCCTTGTTGATCACCCAAAAAACATGAACAATTATATTAAAAGTATAAATTCCGTTGGGTGTGTACAGTCGATTGCTCCAGGGATAGCCGATGTTTGGTATACTTCTTATTCCAAGCGCTGGGGTGGAGGAAAACGTGATTTTTGTTCTCTTTTCATTAAAAGAGAGGTCACTGATGCTCAAAAAGCCCAACCTCGTAAGCTATATACTCCTGCAAGTAGTTTTACCAATATCCAATCACTACTCGAAAGCCCTTCTTCTCGTCCCCACAATACAATTGGTGGTATTTCATCTAGTCAAAACTCACCTAACTCTTTTAGCGGCGATCATATCATTCGCAGGTTCCAGGTAATCACTATTCCTATCAACCATCCCAAATGTCCAAAGGTTCCTGGAAATACAAGAGCTTTACTCGAAAACTATGACGAAGTACGTGAACTAGCAAACGGTGATGTTGTATGGTTAAGTGTACAGAGTTACTCTCCACGAGGTTGGGTTTTCAAATCAATAGCAAACAAGGCCTACCTCGAAGAGTTGATTAATATCCCAAATTCTCTGATCAAATTAATTGAAACTAACAGAGCTCATAGATAAAAATATACTTTGACTTTTAACTCTACCAACCTAAATATTCCTAAATCGCTATAAAGTACTGTATATATACGACAAGTTAATAAACTTTTTTTTTTGACTCGTAAAGTCAGTTTATTGATCACCAATAGTAAAAAAAAAGTCAATAAATAAAGTTAAAAACTATTTAAAAATGTCCCAAAAATCTCCCTGATGACCTATCACCCAACCCCACTCCGCCTCACTAGAGGCACCTTACCCACCACTGGGCGTCGGTTCAAGGGGGCATGTTGAGCTATAATATCATCAATAATACTAGCTTGGGGTACAACATATAGAGTATATATTTTTAAAAAAATAAGGCTTGGAAAAATTGAATCTCGAATTTGATTGGTTATTTTAATAAAGATTTTGTGAACGTTTTCTTTTTTATACTACTGTTAGCAAATGAATAATAATACACGTCCATTTATATAATCAATAACATCTTAGCTATTATCTATATATTTACTGGATAGTCGTTAAGGGGAAACCTCTCTTTTATCATATTACAATAAAGCACACAACACTACTATAGGGTATATCTATATAAATTTTTTAAAAACCTTACAATCTTAACAAAAATGTGCTATCCCTGTATCGACGTAAGAGGTTTCAAATTGGGCCTAGACTGTATCCAAGATCAAGAAACTCTTTTCTGTGCTGAAATGAGGGTTATTATGGAGGAATGGAGGGCAAGGGATAAAAATGAAAGACTTCTATTTGAATTCAGCACAAGCTGGGATGTGATAGCCAGCCAGGTATTCAATCATCTATTGTGGTGTGAAAACTGCAAGATAAGCCTTGATGACATCCACAACAGTGGAATGAATGCAAAGATTAGGGATAAAACCATATTGAAGCAGAATTCAATCTTTAGCAAATTCAGAACTTATGTCTTAGGAATTTTGTCTTACATTGGCAAGTTGAACTTTTTAAGAAAATGAAATTTATATAAATATCCCATTACTACTAAGTTAATAAATAAAGCCCAAAAATAGTTTGATAGTATATTCAAATACACAGCTAACTCGACCAAACTGCAAATTAAAGTGAAAAGAAAGACACCAAATAAAAATTAAAAAATTATAGATCTTGAACATACTCAGTATGTTATAGAAATATAACATTCTACGGAGGGGAAAAAAAGTTCAAATCAATGAACATTAAAAGTCGTTACTTTCTTCTTTCAAAGGGGAGTGAAGGAACAAAGATAAAATACCAATTACCAGAATTGATGAGAATGGGGATACGCCAAGCTTATATGTTTTGTTAATACAGAACATATTCTGCCTTTGCGCCAGGTCCAAGAGTAACAGTACAACCACTACCCATTGAACATACACCATTTTCGCATTTGCACTCGTTAGTTGGTGGGAAGTTACAGGATCCTGCAGTACAAGCAATTTTGACATTGTATACACCATTGTAATTAAATCCAACTTCCTTGTATAGTGGATTGGGTGTCAAACTAATGTAAGTGTTTCCATCTTTAGCTTGACCACCTCCAAAAATGTAAGGACCCCAGTTCCCTACAGGCTTGTCAGGAGTACCCCATATACATTGGTTTTGATCAGAATCTGCCAAGTTGACATAAAATTGGGAAGAAGTTCCTAGCCAGTATGAACTTGGAACAATATTAAGATCTACGGAACTTCCTGGTTGTGCAACAGATGGAATAATCATAGCTTCATTTCCTGGATATACAGTTTGGCATGCAGAGACAGGCTTTCCAAGGGTGTTTCTGATTGAAGTGTTATTCATACTCTTGACGCAGAAATATTGATTTGGGAATGGTACTTGAAGAACGCCATTGTTATCACAATACAAACCACCGTTCATTGAACCCTGGCCATTGTAAAGACTAGCGCTTGGATCCCATTGTGCAGCATAATAACCTGGCTTGCAGGCATATGGACACCATGATCCTTTAGTACAGAGTTGATTTGGAGACATAGCCCAACCGCCATTGCTTTGATCTGGAGTAACAGGGTATACATTGTCAGAGTTTGTTGCGGCCCATGGGAATTTACAGGTACCAGCTGGGGTGTTGTAGTTATTAGGTTGATTTGGAACAACTCCTGGTTGACTGGCTGCATAAGGTGAATCTGAAGAAGCGGTACCACCAATATCTCTGTTAAGACTTGCTTGGTTTTGAGAATCATTTGGTGAAGGTTGAGGGGTAGGTGAAGGAATATACATTGCAGTAGATA
>MBFT01000504.1:9537-20462 GCA_003086725.1 Furculomyces boomerangus | reverse complement strand
CTGAAATGTCGAATGCTAAAGTTGGAGGAAATACTTTAATGACTCAACAAGAACGCGAATTAGATTTATATTTCAAACAACAAATCACCCAAGTATCGAGGAGTGAGGAGGTCGAACGAATATTAAATCTTTCGAAACTCGATCCATTTACAATCCTAAATGTCAGCAATAATTGTACAGCGAATGAAGTGAAGAATGCATATAGGAAGAAATCTATACTTATTCATCCAGACAAGACTTCACATCCACAGGCACGCGAGGCATTTGAGAAATTGAAGAGGGCAGAGCAGGATTTGACGGATGAGAAGCAGAGGAAATGGTTGAAGAATATGCTTGAAGAGGCTCGTCAAGTATTGTTATCCGAACAAATTGCGCAGACATTACCAGGGAAAAAGCGGGAGAGGAGTGTGGAAGAGGAGATTCTTGAAAAGGATCCAGAGTTTGAGAAAAAAGTTCGTGTGAAGTTTAGGGAGTTGGTAATAGAGATGGAGTGGAGGAGACTTAAGAAGGCGAAGCTGATAGTTGAACAGAAACAGAACGAGGCGGATAAGCAGAAGCAAGAACAAGCTGAGAAGGAAACCGAGAAGAAAAAGGAGAAGGAATGGGCAAGTACACGAGACGATCGGATTAATAGTTGGAGAAACTTCCAAACTAAAAACAAGAAAAAAAACACAAAAAACAGTTCAAGCACAAAAAAAAGCAACTTTGTTCAAGATCCAAACAAACCATATATCAAAAGAAAAATATAGTATGATATTTATTTTGTAATTATAAACTAAAAAACTCGGAGTTTTCAAGTTCTTTGTAAAATATTTCTGCTGGTTCATAACCATAACTTCTCGCTTTATTTATATATTCTAGTCCTTTATCTGGTCTGTATGGAACAAACATGTAAATGGTTTTTTTGCTCCACATGTTCAGATACAAGAGACCCAATATGTATGAAGCTTCAGGGAATTGTTTGGAAAGGGATGCTTGTACCAAATGTTCCATTGCTGTATAGATTTGTGGGTTCAGACCAAGTTCGCCATTCATATACGCAATACCTAAACGCTAAAAGAAGGTTAGTTTTTAAAAAAATAATGACAAAAACCGTACAAAGTTGGATTCAGGGTCACCAAGTAGTGCGGCTTGGTTGTACATCATGAAGGATTTATCTTGGTAGCCAAAATCATCAAACAATTTGGCGGCATGTCGTGTAGCAGGTAGTGAGCCAAGGTCAGATGCCAAAATGTAATATTTGAGTGCGAGTAATTTGTTTTTCGTATATCCATAGTTCCCATATTCTATTGCTTTTGCATTAAACAAAAGTGCTGGTAGGAATTTGTTATCGCCTAATTTCGCTAACAACTGAACTGCTTTCTTCTCCACAACCACACTATCTATCTCCGATATTTTGTACTTGTTTTTTTTGGTAAAAAATGATTGTGGGTCTATCAGGCTATATTTGTCTTCTCTATCTAGTATGTAAACTAGATACGAAAATATCTTGCCATTATCTAGATTACCAAAGTTCTTTTCAAAAAGCAATGGTACAAACTCTTTATTTATTTCGCTCATGAGGTACTGTAGTTCTACATTGTACTTATATGTTTGATAGTGGTCTGAAAATGCTTTTTGTTTTATGGACTGGGCTTTAGCCACAAAGTGGCATCCAAAAGTTTACAGTACCAATTTATTGAGCTTTAATGTGAAAATATTATATAATAGAATACTAGTATGAAATTGGTTGGAGATGAAATGAGGCATGAGTAGGGGATTAATTATCAAGCTAGAATACAAAAGGAGAGAAAAAAAGGGGAAAAGGCGTTGTAGTGCAACAATCGAGTAAAATTCATGTGATAACTTGGGGTTTTCCTCAGTTCACTCATTCCAAAGAAAAATTTATTGAAGAGCCAAGGGTCTAGGACTTGGCAAGTTCAATGGAACAAAGTTATAAGCATCTACACCTGTCATAGCTCTTACTTCGTCCCTTTTATGTTCAGGAACAAGCTGTTGAGCAAGATCTGGACGGACAGATAGTTCTTCCAGAGTGAAATCAAAGAGTTCGGGTAAGGGTTGATCACTATGCAGAGTTGTGCCTGGTTGACGCAATTCGTTGAAGAAAGGATGGATCAATACTTCCACAGAACTAAGACGCATAGTGGGAGTATATTCCAAAAGTTTTGTAATCAAGTCAATGGAATTTGGAGATGCTCTGCTACGGAAAATCTAAAAAAGAACGTTAGTAAAATAAACAAAGGGATGTATAAAGTACCTTTGAGAATGGATGTGGTTTTATTTGGGGGAAGCGATGATCCATGTAATTTGGATTCATGGCTCTAATCTGTTCACGAGATGGAGTTCCCAAAACTTTTATAATTTCTACAAGCTGATCAATCCCAGATTCGCCAGGGAATAGGGGTTGTCCTAGAATAAGCTCTGCCATAACACAGCCAGAAGACCAGACATCTATTCTTCCAGTGTAGTTTGTCGCGCCAAAAATGAGTTCTGGGGCTCTGTAATAACGTGAGCAAATGTAGGAAACGTTGTGTTCGCCTACTATAAGGGTTTTTGCACTTCCAAAGTCGCAAAGTTTGAGAACGCCTGTTGAGGAGTTGACGAGAAGGTTCTGTGGCTTTATATCTCTATGGCAGATCCCAAGAGAATGGATGTAGTTGAGAGAACGGAACAGTTGATACATGAAAAGCTTGATATAAAGGGAGGGGATGGGTTGTTTTGCCTTTGCGTATTGTCTTGTTACGCGATAGATAGTTTCGGGGATATACTCCAAAACAAGGTTAAGATATACATCGTCCTAAAGATAAGGAGAATAACAAATCAAGCTGTTTGAATGGAACAAGAAAAGTAATTACCTTTTCGCCTTGCGAGTAGAAGAAATATTTTAAATCTACGATATTTCTGTGGTGTACTGAACGCATGACAGACAATTCACGATTCTAAAGGTAGATGAGATAGTAAAAAGGCGGAATGGAAATTTGACGAAGAAAAGGAAGATAGGGGGAAGCGATGGTGAGAAGGAGGATTTGTAGATGAGATTATAAGAAGGAGGATCTGGAGATGATTATGAAAGCAAAGATGGGGAGATGATTATGAAAACAAAGATAGGGAGATGTATTACCTTGAATCTTTTGTCTTGGAGGACCTTTTTGATGGCGACTTTTTCGCCAGATGGGACAAGATCAGCTTGGAAGACAACGCCAAAGGAGCCATTTCCGACAATTTTGCAGTTTGTGTAGGATATCTCGATTTCCTCGCCAGTTTGACCGACATTGGACAAAACGGTGTTGATTTTGCGTGGATCAAGATCTAAAAGAAGGGGATTAGGGAAAAGAGGGGAAATATAGACTTACCCAACATTTTTAGTCCGTTCATAATGAAGATTGAAAGAAAGAGTAAAGATAAAAAAGCGACAACCAAAATCATAAAACAAGTTTCATTTAAATGAGCCAATAGCTTTAGACCTTCACGAAAATCAAGTGATCAACAGCAGCCAATAAGCCCGTACAACTGTGGAGTTGCCTTTTCTCTTGTTAGAGATGAAAAACGCTTAGACTGTTCCTTTATGGGCAGATGACCCCTCAAATTCACGAAATATTGCCGTTTAGGTATCCAATAACAATCCACCATGTAGAAAGATTGAATGATTGGACAAAAAAATTTAACACTGTGATTGGACAAAAAAGATATGTGGAGAAATGGTGTAACCAGAAACCCAAACTTAGAATGAACTTTTTTTTTTACAAATGTAAATAAAAATAGAAGTTTGAATCAAAACAAAAATGTTATTACTGCTTTTACTGCCAAATCATGCTTTCTAGTTTGTTTTTTATGGCATTTCAACATCTCTGCTATGGTTCTGTATGTCCATGCACTCCAGACCAAAAGTAGGGTCCACATTCGATTTCCATTTTGCACTATCCCCATAAAGTATTCAAATACATACTTTATTGTTAGTTCAAATATCGTAACCAGTGTTGCTATACATTGCATCTACAAACTTTTAGATAAGAGTGTTGTGCGGGGATCCCAGTTTAAAATACCATATAAACCCAGTAGTAGACCTTTTCTATTTCGTTTTCAATTTCTCGTCTGCAAACATCCCAAACCATTTTTTATAACATACATTTTCACCCTTACCTAATAACTATGGATACTGACACTACTTCTCTTTCAACAAGACAGTTTTCTATAATCAAAGACACATACTCTTCACCAACCAGTGATTCATCACTTGAAAACAACGAGTTTCAAGAGCTCACAATAGTAAATTCTAACAAAAAACCCCAAAGAAAAAGCATTGTAATAATTCCAATTAAATCCAACATAGAAATAGATGAAACAGAAGACAAGGAAACAAGTTCAGAAAAAGATAATAAGGCATCTTCATTAAGATCAAAATACAAAAGACACAAGAAGTTTACAAAAAAAACACCAAGAAGACAATCAGCTTCCAGAAGCGATAGCGAAACAAATAGAAATAGTGGACGCATAGCAAAACCATACAACAAGTTTTCAAAAGTACCCAAAAAAACAAGAGATTCAGAGTTCAGGTCAGTAATTCAAAAGAAAGTTAAAACTTCGGCATATAAAAACAAATTAATAATCCAAAGTCAAAACTTGGATTCACCAGAAACAGAAGAAAACTTTGAAAAGGAAGAATTGATAGAAAATACAGAAGATTGTATAAATTTCCATTCAGAAACAAAATCATACTCTAGAAAATCGCCAAAACCATTAACACATGATGATTTTGTAAGGAAAATAAAAAAACAGAAACTACCAGAAAACCTCACCTACGCTAAAAAGGTAAAGGAATACAATACACCAACCTCAAACAGATATGCAAAACACAAAGCAAGCTTATCAGAAAATAAAGATCACAACAAAAAAAACAACTCGCTGGATTACAAGATAGGAAGCACAAGTACACCAACTATTGGATTCAAAAACCAAAAAAATGCGCTTTTAATTACTACACCAAAACTAACTAGAAACAATACCTTAAACTACGATGACCAACCCTTTGAACTCAATGGAGTTTCAAGCTTGATGAGAGATCTATCTCTGAACAGCAAGACAATAAACACAGAAAAGTATAAACCATCAAAAAGAAACTCAAGAATAGAAATAATTTCACCAGAAGAAAAAATACAAGAAACTCCAATAGAAAAACACAAGGATTCAACAACGAAACCAAACAAAAACAATGTTTATTCAAAAATATACAATACATCGTTAAAAAATGAGCTCTTTGAAATACTTTCTCAAAGCCCTACAAGACTTTCATTAGCAAAGTTTTCTCCAACAATATCCATTCCAAAAAAAGCAGCAAGAAAGTCTATTTCTCGTCTTTCACCACCTAAAAGAAGTCTTGATTCATTCATCCAAAACTTTTCAAACCCTAAACGAACAAAATTCCAACTCGATGGCAAGCACAAACAAATCAGACTTTCTGATAACGGCCGATTATCAAAAAGTAAAAAGAGCTACGAAAGTGTAATGAAATGCCTCGATTCTCTAACTAAAGAAGATCACAGAAAATATAGCCAAAAATCTATCTTCACCCCCATATACACAGCCAAAACTATACCAACAATAATTAACAGAAATAGCGAAAAACCCCCCTTGAACAACCAACCACCTCTCATCTGCTTTGATCAGCTTAAATCATTCTTCTGTTGTTTCAAATGACCAAACCCCCGTAACTTTATCCCGTATTTTGTATTTCAAGCCCTAAATACATATTTTAACTATCTACCAAAATTCAAACTTAATAAAAATCAAACATACATCTCCTTGTATTATACTCATCACTCCAAAAAATAATGTATTGTTATGCTTTTACCTCGCTACAATATACTCCGCCTTTTAGTTTATATAATCAAATCTTATTTCGAATATAAAAACTAAAAAAATATCTAAATTATATATTAATCCAATATCCCCCACAAACACAACTGCGATCAAATTGTTGGGCCCAAATATAGTTCTTTTCAACAAAACTCAACTTGTTTTGACCACAAAATTCACCCTTTTCTAATGATCGAATACTACTAATCGTCGGTTTCGTTGCTGGATTAAATGATAAATCAAATGTCATTTCAAACAATGGTTTGGCTTCCATTCCTAAAATCAAAGGTGGTTTTGTATTTGATGCAACATATTCAGTTCCGAATTTTACATCTTGCAACGAAAATTGGTTATTGTTTGATAATGTTCCACCATAAATTGCATCTATTTCTGTCCCAAACTGTTGGCCCTGATCATCAAAACCCCCAGGTTGTTTCACACTTGAATAATTTGATATACCAGTAAACCCTTTCATCCCACTAGAATTCATATCCCCAACCGAATTGATTTCGTTACCACAACTAACGTTCGTAACCAGATGCGCATCCGTAATATTAGTAGAGCTTGTATCATTTTTAATGCTATCGCTTGATGACAAAGGCTCAAAATAGTTCTCTTGAAGCGCACTAACAAGCACTGAAGCGTTTTGTAACGAAAATTGTCCACATAAAGAACATAATTTTAATACAGATTCTGAAACTGCACCCGACTTCTTTAAGCTTGTATTGTATCCTGAATGGGATGTCGTACTGTTATACTCATTTTTTGCCAAGTTGTTGTACACTGAAGGCAAAGGCAAATCTATATATCTCTTTAGAATATTATCAATAACAACTCCTGATGACACTCTTTCAGTAACAATTGGAAAGAATCTTGGTGATTCGATATTAAAATTGCTTTTTAAAGCGTCCATTTCAATCTTCAAACGGTTGTTAGCCAAATTAATCCGAGATGGATCTTCAAAACCTGGATTATTCTCAGTATATGGTGTAGGAGGTTTTGAAAGAATAAAGCTTGTTAGGGACTTTGTATCGTCATTATTTGCAAACCTTTCATAGTATTCATCAATTGATCCAGAAGTTTCTGGAAGTTGTGTGGCTGATAATGAAGTTTTACGTTTTTGAGTGTTTTTGGTATTGTTACTACTTGGTGGGAAATTAGAATGAGAATACACCCAAAGTACAGACTCGTTTGAAATACCAGAATCCGAAAGTGCATGGTTTCTATCGCCAGAAGACCCTTTTAAAGTAAGATTCGAATCAAGTTTAAGCCTGGAAACTGAAAATGTTTTTAGAGGAACTTCAGCACAATCCAACACCCTTGTACTATCGGTTTTGTATATAATAATAAGAAAAGTATTGTTGTTTTTTGGTAAAAACGACAATGAATTTGAAGATGGAAGTGGGAAATGAATGCTTTGAGGCTTTATGTCTAGTATATCGACAGAATAAAAGTATGATACTTTGGATACTAGAGGTACCATGTTTTGATCAACTACTCCTGTTATTAGCATCCGTGAACTTTCTGCGGGTCCAAACTCATGATAGCCTGATTCTGATGAATTCACTATGCATAGTATATTGAATAAAAAGTTACATAGTGATTCCATAGA
This sequence comes from Furculomyces boomerangus, assembly GCA_003086725.1. Taxonomy (NCBI): domain Eukaryota; kingdom Fungi; phylum Kickxellomycota; class Harpellomycetes; order Harpellales; family Harpellaceae; genus Furculomyces; species Furculomyces boomerangus. The sequence continues at coordinate 12,997 of MBFT01000504.1, read as the reverse complement.
TATTGGAATTGAACCTGTTGCCTTTGTAAAATTCTCTGAAAGTTTTTCCAAATATAAAAGAGAATTACTTGCTTTTTCAGGCAAATCTTCTGGTGGTGTTGTGTCTTTTAGTCTAGTAAGTATCTGTATACTATTGGCAATATCATTACTAAGAAGTTTTACAAGTGCCAAACTGTTGCAAATGGTAATCAATGCTTGTGGATGAAGTAGAAGTGTAAGCCAATGTGATTTGGCAATTTCCTCATTGTTTCTTCGTCCAATAGAATATCCAGGTATTGGATTGAGATTATTGCTATTCATTTGTTGTTGCTGATGAATCTGATACCATAAAAGTAACTCCCTTATATAATACATTATAACTTTAAGTGCCCACACCCCTTGTAAATAGTATACAGGAAGTTGTTCAAACCATTCATCGAAAGCAAGAAGGTCCAGAAAATCATCGGTTAGAGATTTTTCGTCTTTAATACTAAAATTCGGTTTTTGTGTTAAACCAAATGGATTCCCTGAAATTATATTCATTTCGTCATACATTGACCCAAATTCGTTGGTTTCTGAAGGTAAATGTATATCAGAAAACAATTTTTTAGATAAAACAAGTGCGGTGGCGTATGAACTCGAAACTCCAGCCAAATGTACCAATAATGAAAATGAGAGTGAAAGCGGACTGTTACTATCTCCTAGGGATTGTATTTTCATGGCAATACCAAGGAAAGTTGTAAACATGGGCGAGGTTGAGTCATAAGGAGACAACATCATATGTTTTTTGTTTAGTGCTGTACACAATATAACCAAGGTTTCTGTTAGCAAATCTTCAATATCAAAAGTGGCGTTTTTGTAGTGTTGAGCTTTAAAAATAATGCTGACAACATCTGTAGTATCTTGGCCATTCAAAATCCGAAGCGCAATCATATATGCAAGCAAAGTGCTAAATGAAAATTCCAAGGTTTGGTTTCTAATACGAATAGAACTTTCTCCAGGACCCGGAACATATACTTGAGCACCCACAACCAAATCAACTATGTTTGTCATTGGCAAATCAAGCATTTCCATGTTTCCGATATTGAATATTAGCCTATCCTTTGTAAAACTCGAAGTGTCCACTCTTACACAGAAATAGTTCGTGGCGTCATTTATTAGGTTTCCTGCACAAGTCCACCCTTGTCCATATGTATTAGATGATTTAGTTGGTGGTAAAACTATCTCGCATTCAAGATTCAATCCTTTATTTCCAAGGGGAGTACTATGTCTAGTAACGCATCCATTAGACCAACAAACAACCCATGTGTAATGATATAGATTTTTCGTATCTTTGAAGTTTAGACTATGCAAAAGTCTTTGGTCAAAGGTACACATCGGTGCTACATGATTAATACTTACAGGTAGACTAAGCTCAGTAGGATTCGGTGTTTTGGATAAAAAGTTTTTGTAGTGAAGTACTCTTAATGGTCTGAGTTTATAAAGTTTTTGGCTCTCCGTTTTTGTGTTTTTCTCAATAATAACATCAAAGCCGTGAACAATAGATTCAAATTGAGGATTCAACGTTTTTTCCTCTGGTGGTATACTATTTATGGGTTTAGACTGAGCAACAACGATTCTAGGGAATGTTGGTATTACAGGATCTTCTAAAGAGGAGCTTGTATTTTTTTCATAATGATATATAGTTGGTACAAGTTTTAATGCTGTAACTGAAAATGGAGAGGGGTCAAGCTTCAGATCGCCATACGCAATAATACTTAATGCTATTTTTATATAAAAAATAAAAATTTGTAGATTGGTTTAATAATATAGATATATATATAGTAATATAAATGGAAAAAGGTCTTACAGAGATTTTGATCAAAAGTGGTACGGACAACATAAATTTGAACCGAAGAACTACCCAACTCTGCTTTGAGTTGACTAGAGCTAACAAATCTCCAATACACAACAATTGCTAATAATAAGCTAGGCCCAGTCATTAATTCGCTTTCAAATTGTTGGGCTATTTCGGAGGCTGAACCAGGATGTTGTAGACAGCTCGAATCTATCTTCACCATATCTGAATGGGTTATGGACCATACGCCATTAACTCTTGATGGGTCTGGTGGTGGTTGTAGGTTAATACTGGCATTTTCAGATTTTTTGTTTATGTTTGAAAATTGCAACTTTCCACTGCGGCTAAGTGTGAAAAAAGAGTTGAAAAAGTTATGAAAAAGAGGATTAGGGCCGGATTCTCTGAATATATTAATTTTTATGTCTTTTTCGTGGAGATCTTCAGATTGCGAGCTAAGAGTGGTGTTGCCGATATATTTTATTTCTGCAATATACTTTCTTTTATTTTCAATCCATAGGAACGAAGATATAGGATCATTCATGTTGGTGGAGGTAACAAGTTTCCATTTGCTTATGGTGTTGTGTATCTGATATATTGAAATTTCGCCGATAGAGTTTGAAATTGCCAGCCGTTCACCATCAGGACACCACCATATTTGGGCAGCAGTGTTTAGTTCAGAATTGTCATTTGATATTTTTTCAGTCAAAGTGATATTAGTCGAGGGTGTTTGTAGATGAGAGTTTGAAATATCTCCAGACTCAGTTGGGCCAGTGACTAATTGACCAAGAGGGATAAGTCGTTGAGTATTAAAGCGGGAGCTATCTCTGGTATCATGGCCACATGAATCAGAATTGATTGTCTTGAATAAATATACAGTTGATCTTTTGTTATTAAGATGTTCTAAATGCGAATAATTTATATTTGATTTGTCACTACCAGATACGTGAATACCGGATAAAAATCCATCGATAGCAGTAAATTCATTGTGGTTTATTTGACTGACGGAGTTGGAAGGGGTTTGGGTCTTTTCAGGCCAACTTAGAGCAAGAATATTTTTTGAGGACCAGGATATAGTGACAGGTGTTATACCTTTCCTTAAAAACTCAAAAAGCGTTGATACAGAGTCTAAAGATTTGGTACCTACAGAGAAGATATCGCCTATATGATCTTGAAAAGATTTTTTTCCTGGGATAGTTTCGTTTGAAGGCTTTTGTAACAATTTTAAGGAATTTTTAGAGATGGTATCACTAATATTTTTTGATTTTGGTTGGGTTCTAGATTGGGTATTCTTTCGTTTTTTGGTAGCTAAAAGAGAGGTAGAAGGGTCAAATGAATCAACTTTTGTGCTCGGAGCTTTTGTTGGGGGTAAACTGCTACTTTTAATTACTTCTTTCTTGGATTTTTTGAAGGCACTTTTATCTTCTCTGGTACTATTTACCTTTTTTATTTTGGGTTTATCCAGAATTTCGGAGTTGGAATTTTCAGGGTTGTAGTTTGAGGTATCTATATCTTGTATGGGATTAGTTGTTTGAGTAAAATCTAGAATGGACTCTTCTAAGCTTGGGGTTTCTTGTTTTGTTGAGGTTTTATCAAATTTTTCAGTAAGTTTGTGGTTTCTTGGTTTTTTTGGAGCGGATGAAGATA
>MBFT01000500.1:13124-28979 GCA_003086725.1 Furculomyces boomerangus | reverse complement strand
CTCATGATGTCAATATTTCTCGGAATCATCAATACACACATCTCAAAAAAAACAGGGATAGCATATTTCACAATGGAACAACATACATGGAGGGATCTTTCAAAGCAACTGGAGGAACTCAAACCTGAGAAATATCATCCCAACAAATATTCGAAAACATTTAAGAAAAAAATATATTTACTGGCGACCCAGAAAAACACAAGATACACAAAATTCAAAATTGCTATTCTCATTCTAAACATCCTTGTCATGGTTTTTGCAAACTATAACCGCTCAAAAGAAAACACCACTGTTTCTATTGTACACAAATCAATTGTTTATAGTGTTTTCTTTTTTGACATTCTCATCAAAATCATTGGAATTGGATTTGTAAATACTTTTACATCTATAAACAACGTATTCTTTGTTATCCTGGCAATATCGGAGTTTCTCCTGTCTTTTGTTTTTGAGATATATGGATATTCTGAAATACCCACTGTACTTCTAACTTACAAGCTTTTTATTGCGTTAGATCAAACAAACGAGTTTCTTCTTGTTGCATCTAGATCACTTTGGCCAATCTCAAATTTGATCATAAGCTGGCTTTTTTTTTCCAGTATATACGCTGTTTTGTGCTCTAGTTTATTTGGTTTGACTCGTGCTGGACCCCAGTTTGGACTTCATGCACACTTTTGGGGTTTTTGGGATTCGTTATTAACGCTAATTCGGTTCAGTTTTGGTGAAAATTGGAATTATTTCTTACAAGATTTGGCTGTTAGCGAACCATATTGTAGTAACTACAGACCTATACTCAATATTTCTGATTGTGGAAATGGGCTATTATCCTACATTATATTCATTTCTTACAACATTCTCTCGATGTACATCTTCACTAACCTGTGTTCGGTACTGATTCTTGACAACTTTGTATATTTCTGCAACACTTATTCAAATTACAAATTACTTTCCAGAAATGATATAAGGATGTTCAAGTCATTATGGTCTGATTTCGATCCCAAAGGAACGGGTAAAATACATACCTCTCAACTAGTAAAGTTTGTAAACCATCTTTACTATCCATTTGATTTAAAACAATACTCTGGAAACTACAAAATCAAAGAACTTGTCAAGTTTGCTCTTGCACCTATAAACCCTGGAGAAAAAGTTGTTACTGTTGAAATCAAATGTTCCAATATCAACAATCAACCAGATTCCAACGAATACAGCAATATTGGAACAAATACAAAAAATGTAAAAGTATACAATATCAACCTTTCAAGACTAAACAAAGCTTTAGAAAAAGTGGGGACTGAAACAACTATAAAGCGACGTCATTTGTTTAACAGTTTTATAAATCTGGCCGAGTCAATGAGGGATTATGAGGGTTATATATCCATGACAAATATGTTAAAACTTTTGGCGCTGAAATGTCTTGTTGATCCTAGAAAATGTTTGTTGATTCAAGACGTCCTTGAATACAGCAATTTAGAAAAGGCTGCAAGTGAATTAGCAACACAGAAAAAAATAGCTCATAGTCTTCAAAGATTCTATTACAGAACAAAATATCTAAAACTAAATCCCAAATTTTCAACCAACGCTTACATTCCATATCGTAAAAAAATAAAAGCAAAAAAAGTCGATTCAATTGATACCACTACTGATTTGGAATCAAAATCGATTTACAGAAGCAGTAAAGAAATTAGAGAAAGTTACTCTGGAACTAATTTTCTTGACCTCTCCAAAGATATAACTGGTGATGAAACTCCTCCCAAAACAGATCAAACTAAAACGAAATCATACCAAGAACATTCGCTAAAACCTGAAACACCAGGTTATGAACAAATTGACTACCAATCTTATTTAATTGAACCAAAAGATGTAGCTATAAGTGAATACAGAGCTTCTCTAAGTGAACCTGAAACCTCAAGACACACCATTACCATTTCTAAAACGAGTATTTCCCCAAGTGTTGGTTCAAGTAAACATGAGGATTCTCAAAAATCAGAAGATACAGACGAAAGAGAAAGATACGAAGCTTACAGAGAGATAGGAGAAATTTTGGAAGAAATTTTGGAATCAAAGAGAAATGGGGGATATTGAAAAAAAAACTAAAGATGGATAGTTTAATTATCGGGCTAATATACTAAAATGGTCTTAATATCGCAGAGCTTGTATTTTTATTTAGAAAACCAAATAAAAAAATAAAGAAAAATTGATAATGGAAATGTTGATAAATTGGAAGTCATTTTATCGTAATTATGATGATCCTGCAACCGCAAGCTTCTTCAAGTGGTCCATAAACACTTGCATGTTGACATCATCTGTTAAAATAGCTTCGCCTCCACCATACTGTCCTGTGGTATGAGTAGTTGAAGGATTGAGTTTACTTAACAAAAATCTCGCTTGTGATCCATGTTGATCGCAATCAATGTATCTTGGAACTGGAAACCTGTCATACAATAATTCTTGAGCATCTTCTTGTGGTGTTTCAAGTAGCATTTTAAAATTCTCATACTCGGGTTGGTTTTGGTATCCTGCTTTTCTCCACTCTGCAACAGTTTCACCATGCCATATCAAAATATGGAAGAAGGTATCTAAAAGCAAAACAACATCCGGCTTGATTGAAATTGAGTCAAGCAACACTGGTGTTGGGGGTCCATCAAAGCCATATGAAGTTAGTGTTGGTTGGATCATGATAAGCGAGTTGTTAGTGTCTTCACGTTCAAGACAATGTCTGTAATAAGCGGATTCGTCTGGACTATTGTTAAAAACTTGTAGAAATTGGGAACGGCGCATGTGGTACATAAACTGTGGATAAATGGAGAAGTTTTGAGAGAGTCTGAAAGAGCCAGGGTCATCGCGCCTGTAATCTCCGAACCTCTGACATAACCTGATAAGCATACGATCAAGCCATCTCAACACATCTGGACCGTCGTCAAACTCTGCTTTGAAAGCCGCAATACGGGATATCAATACAGCGGCTGCCTCTTGATCGAATCCAACAGGAATATCAGGTGAAGAGCCTTCTGCCCAGTTTCTTGCTATAGTTGTTACGCGCATTCTATACTGGCCTGAAGGGTGCTGATAGTTTGTAACAAACTGGATAAGTCCTCTAGACCCTGGTTGGAGTGCTTGGCTTTGTTGATTTACAACTTCAAAGTATATACCAACAGTAGTGCGTGGCGTTAGTGTGCATAATCTCCAGGAAGTGGTGTTTCCTATACCAATTTCAGTGTCGCTCACTATAGGACCTTTCTTTTCCAAAGAAATAGCTGGACCAATCAACCCACATACTTTAAGCTCTTTAGTAGTTTGGACATCAAAAGTTGCATTAAATCCAACTTTAAGATTATCTTGCTCATCTTTATCAAACAGCTTTTGGAAAGATTGTTTAAATATTGCGGTGTTGAAGGAGTCAGCAAGAACAATTGACCCACCAGTAGAGTTGGCGAGCTTTTTCATCTCTGACAAACCAACTTGATCAAGACACCCGGCAAAAATGTCTATGCCATGACCAGCATTTGCTGCACGCTTAGATAATGCTTCGTAGAATTTTACAGCTTTGCGATAATGACGATCAGTTTCTTTTTCAATGTCATGGTGAGATCTGATGGATTCTTTAAGCTCTGGGCCAACTATCATTCCAGGACCTTGAGTAGCAGCACCACCACAGAAAAGCATGATTCTTCCACCAGTGTTTGGAAAAGCAGACTCCATTAAGCTAGTCGCAATAGAAATAGCCACGCCGGTACATCTCAATGGACGTTTGCCACTTGCGACTGGCCAAGGGTCCTGCTGGAGCTGTTCTAGTATTGAAGTGAGAGTAAACTCACACTGCTCGATAGGAAGTAAAAATCTTTCTGCGCCATACCCTCTCTGTGGCATAGCTGCTGGTCCAGAGGCGTTGCCTTTGGTTGTGGACCCAATACCAAGCATTTCTTGAACCATTTTGGGATTGTAATCTTTTGTTCCTCTGAAAACATATGATTTGGGACATTCGTGGTACCCAAGCTCATGAATCAATGCCTATGAAATATATATTAGTGTAAAAGTTTGTTAGTATCTTCGGAGTTTAAAAGGTAACTTCTGAACGTGTTAGTAGAATGATAATGAATACGTGTAATTAATGATGAGCTATACCATTGTTCCATATGTAACTAGGCCAACGAGCGCATTTGCAGGCAACAAACTCAAACTTAAAATTAGAGAGTCTTTCAAAGCTTTCAAGTCTTCTTCAGATAGGCAGGTATCGACGACAAAGATAAAGATTGGTGGTACTGGTGCTGTTCTTGCCAAAGTGTACTCAATAGTAGTGTAATTTGGTTGAAGCTCTGGAGGAAGATTGTGAGTAGAAATCTCCTTGTAATGAGCAGGAAAACTGTTGCGTTGTAAACAGAATGGACATATCCAGATTTTTCCTCTAACATCGATTTGACTAATCAAACATGGATAAAGAATTAGATATTTAAATGCATTAAAAAGGTATATGAATTATTCCCAATCTTTAAAAATGTATTTCAAACGATTTGATTTAAAAAATCTTGAGTATTTTTAATAGATTTTAATTGAGTCCGTTTTAAAAAATCATTAGGAGAGGAATCACTTACCAGTATGGATTCAATACGGCTTTGCAAGGGGCTTTACAAACTACAGGTTCGTACATAACTGGTGGAAACATGGGTCTTTCTTTCATAGGAGTGTAGAGTGTAGAAACTGGAACAACACATCTATTCGCATCAGCTTTTGTGTTTGGAAGAACATTCCATGCACATCTGACTCCATCTTGATCTTCAATATCTTCAAAATTCATTTTTCTAAAAAATGTAAATTAGAATCAACTTCAAGATGCGTATGATTTAACAAAAATTTAAATTGAAATATAGATGGTTTGGAAACAAGATTTTGTTAAGATGATGAAACAAGAATTTGAAATTAAAGTAAAAAGTGAAATAATTACTTGAATAATTTGGGTTTAAATCTTGAGATGATAGTGGATTGCAAGTGTTTTCTGTAGATTAGAGAAAAGATTCAAAAATGCAATACAATCCAGTAACAAAGAAAGTATCTGTAATGCATTTTCAAGTTTATATTTTGTGTTAAACTAAAAATTGTTTCTACCAATGATTTTATTCCAAGTACTGATATCCAATAAATGCTCGACACTTTTTCTTTCATCATCTTTTATAAACAAATTATAAATAAAACCATAGAATCACACCCAAGTTATTAAATTCAAGGTGAACATACAAGATGGAAAGGATCCAAAACTACTATAATTGCGGCATTGATTCTTACTTTGCTGATGATTTCAAAAAAGCTCTAATTTATTTTACACAAGCAATAAACATTGATAATGAAAACCCAAATCTGTATTTGAAAAGAGCATACACATACAACAAGCTTAACATGAGGCTTGATGCAATAGCTGATTTGAAGCAGGGATTACTTGCAGCAGAGAGAAATCCTAATGAGCTTGGTATAAAGTATAGGATTATGGTGCAAATAGGGTAAATAGACTCATTTTTAGATCAATTCCTTACATTGTAAAAAAGAAGAGAAATGGTCTTATAGATTGCATTATTTATAATACTTGACAGATTATTTCTAATTTAAATGTGGCTTATTTTTTTGTTTTTAGGCAATGGTGTTTGGAGGACAAAATGTATGAAGATTCATATAAATTTCTGAGTGCCGCAAAAATAATAAATGAATCTGATAGAGAACTTGATGATTTGTTAATGAAATTAAAAGGTATTATAAATGTTTGAAGCTGTTGATACAAAACTGATATACCAATTTGATAATAATTTTGAAAAAGGTCTGGGATTTTATAGTATTGATAACAAATCGGGATCAAAGGATAGGGACTCTACCAACAAGTTTGTGAAACCTAGATATGATTATTACCAAAATGAAAGCTACGTAAATATTGACGTCTATGTCAAAAATGTAAAAGATGAAGATTTAGATGTTCAAATAACTCCTAATTCACTTACAGTGGACATTGAATTTAATATCAATAATCCAATGAAACTGGAAATCGATCATTTAATGGGTGATATCATACCTGAAGAATCCTTCTTTTACTTGAAACCCACAAAAATAGAAATAAAACTTAAAAAAGCTACCCCAGGGATGGCGTGGAGTAAGCTTGAAGGAGATATTACAGAGAGATCCGAAAACAATCAAAAAATAAGTAAGACTAATATATATATGTAAAACAAAATTTCAATCAATCGAATTGATAAAAAAATGTTATTCCTAAAAAATGATATGCTACAATACTTTTACTATAATCATATTCTTTATAAATATTATTATTTAAGGATATCCATCATCTAGCAGCAAAGCCAAAAATTGGGAAGCTTTGGAGAAAGAAATAGAAAAAGAAGACAGCGTCAAAGAAACGAACTCTGATATATCTGCACTCTTTTCCAAGATATATAGTGACGCAGATGATGATACAAGACGTGCAATGATTAAAAGCTATGTAGAAAGTAATGGAACTGCTCTATCCACCAACTGGGGCGAAGTTGGTAAAGGACCTGTTAAAGTACAACCACCAAAAGGAATGGAACCAAAGAGTGTAAGAACTATCTTATAATACAATAGCATATTATTAAAAATCACTTGATGTTTTATTTTGTCATCTAGACAAATTTTAAATTATACACCTATTAATGTCATTTTTTATTGGTTTTTTAGTTTGACTAGTAGGTAACAGATATAAGCTTATATTGAATAAGAAACGACTGAACATAGAAAGTACTTTGTACATGAACAGATCACATTTCACTGTTCTATTTAACTGTTGAACCAAATAAACTTTGATTAGAAAATGAAAGCGAGATATTATTAAATCAATATTTTAACCCAATAAAAATCTATAAAACTGTGATATCGTCACTTATTGGCTATAAATTTGGTGGCAAAATGATATATCTTATCTATTGGCCTGTATATCAAAACAATTGAATTGGCGAATAGCAATGCTTCATTTTAGAAAATATGTTTAAAAATGGAAATTGTTTAAAAATTCAAAAGGAATTTGTAAAAACTAATTGAATATTAGGAAGCAAAAAGTTAACTACAGTTTTGTAGCTAAATAGATACACTCTTTTTGATCCACAATACAGAGAAAAAGGTACGTAATTTTATTTTTCAAATTTTTTATATGTGATTCATTCGGAAAAAGCGGCAAAATCAACAAGAGAAGAAAAACCAATTTAGAACTAGAAGGATTCGAAATAGTAAATAAAAATGTATTCGAATCAAACTATTACTTTCAATGAATATATTCTTTGTGTCGGTATTGAAAGATGCAAGAAATGGGATTCATTTACGAATGTACAAAAACACAGTTGTGATATATAAACAATTTGCATGGAACTTTCAATCAAAAATATGAATATGATATACAACAATAATCCAAATCGATACTATTTTCCAATATAAACGTTTTGCAAGGCATATAAATTTCAACTTGCATTCATTTAATTTTTGATTGAAAACCAAAAAATAGGTAATACGAAATGGCAAAGTCAAAGAATCACACCAATCATAACCAAAACTCAAAGGCTCACCGCAACGGAATCAGAAGACCTACCAAACAGAGATATCTTTCTCTTAGAGGAGTCGACCGCAAGTTCCTTCGTAACCAACGTTTTGCCAAACGTGGATCCCGCAATGCTGTAGTCAAGAATAAGCTCGAAGCCGCTGCCAAATCCGCATAAATTTTTTCTTGAATAATACTACATAAAACGGAAATGTAAAACTTTGGATAATAAAAGAGAAAACATATACTATAAAACTTTTGTTTGCTTCATTGTTGATAGTTATAAGGTCCTACAAACATTCAAGTGTTTTTCGTTGTTGTTAAAAATGGACACAGCTCTAGTTTTGGAAGAAATAAAGTAATACTTGGTTCCACTATACCACGCACTCTGATTCTGGAAAGAATTGGAGAAAAACTAAGCCCTTTAACCCAATGCCAATTTGGTATAGAGAGCCGAAGAGGAGTGGGTTAGTGTATTAGCTTTATTTAATAATGTTATTTCAATAAACTACTTTTTCATCAAAAAAAAATGATAACTTGGATAGGTTTATTGAAGTTTAATAAGTTGATGAAAGTTAAAATGAGTCTGGTACTTGAGCGAGTGCATTGACAGAGTTGGGTAGTGTTGAAGTAAGGATATTTTTTATGGAATAGTCCAAGAGGTTCTGTTTAATTTGTTGTGGAGTTAGGTTTGGATTATTTGAAAGATCTACAGCAGCTATTCCTGCAACCAATGGAGCAGCAAATGATGTACCATCAACAACAGCATTTATGTTTGGGCCCAAGTTGCTTGCTGCCAATACACTGACTCCTGGAGCATACAAATCAACACAAGTTCCATAGTTTGTTACTGGCGAGTATCCATCAAGGCTGTTTGTTGAACCTACAACAATTGCGAACTTTGAACTGACTGGTGACACACGGCATCCGTCTTTTTTGTTATTACCAGCAGGCGCTACGTATGCAATACCAAAATCAGTTAAAGCTTCGACAGCGGCGTTAAATGGTAAGTTTATTGATCCTACTGTGGATGAGCATACAACAATACTTGCTATTCTACCATCGGTTGCTGTACTAATATCATTAGTGATATCACTAAGTGCAGATATAAAATTAGCCACAACTCCTGAACCACTCTGGTCTGAAACTTTGTAACTAATGATTCTAGCTTTTTTTGCAACACCAAAAGTCTTTCCAGCAACAAGTGACGCCACTGCAGTTCCATGTCCATTGGTGTCATCATCAACTTCTTGAACATAATTTTTGCCATAACTGGCTCTTCCCTCAAACTCTCTATGATTTATGCTGACACCAGTGTCCATTATATAAACGACTACTCCAGCACCATCATTTCCTTCAGGCAAATGGAATCCTGGGCCATAAGGATATATATTCTGTGAATCGGCTCGAGATGATAATCTTGAAAGGCTCCAAGGTGCGTATCTTTGGTAAATACCACCTTGAGTTTGTCTTGGGCGGAATTGGATGGTTGTATGATTTTGGATATCAGAACTCTTTAAACTGGTTTGATTGAAGAAAACGCTGGTATCGTAGACCACTGGGTCGATTTTATCATCCAAAGTAATTGTACCATCTTGTTGGATATATCCTACATCGGACATGTCTTGTAGTTGTTGTACCGTCTCGTCGCCTAATTCGCCTGAATAAGAAACAAAGTTACCAATAACGTTGATGTTTAAATCATCTGCGTTAATTGTATTTGCAGATGGATTTGCAGATAAGGCGTCAGAAGTAACATTGTTCAAATGTTGCTTTACAAACTCTGTTGCTACTTCGGTTTTAAAAAGAGGGTTGTTTTGGTCAGATTGTGCAGTACCATTTGGTTGAATACCAACAGATTGAGGGTCAGCTGCGAGCTGATTGACATCGAGATTTAGAACTACTGTGTAGTTTTTTTTTGTATTATCTGAACTACCCAGAGTGTTGGCAACTACTTTGTCGGACTGTGTTAGAAAGGAATAAACCTGGGCTTTTCCACCCTTCCTTTTTCCATAATTTTTTGAGAAAACGGGTTGGGCTGCGAGTAGTAACAAAGCAGCTATTTTAAAATGCTTCATGGTCTGGGTATGTTTTTGTGTTTATGCGTCTTATGTTGTAGATTTATGTGTGGTGATGTTGTAGTATTATGCTCGTGATTTAGGGGTTATGTCGGGTTGAAAATGCGGAAAACTATAACTAGTGCACCTTTGTACAAAAGTTTAGAAAAATGGTTTATATTTGTGAAAGAAAAAGGCAAGTTGATGTTGAATTAATTTAGTATTTTTACCGCATTCTATTTTTTGGCTGGGTTTATTGCTTTGATATGGTTGATAAGCATTTTGATTGGTGAGCTATTTCTATAAATAAATTTGAAAATATCTGGATTAATAATGCTTGGTACATTTAAATCTCGATTTTAACATGTTTGTTTGGTTAAAACTGGACTTTATAATTAGCACTTCATGTATTATTAACTTTATAGGTAAGCTGGTTTTTACTGGTCACTTTTACATGTTTTTATATAATATATTTTCAGACTTTGTTTGATGGTTTGAATAAAAATGTTTTTATTAATGTTCTTTAATATTTTCAAAGTATTTTTTGATGAACAGTTTTTTGTATTAGAAAAGATGTGGTAAAACCTGTTTACAGAAACTAGAAAACATTTTTTTACTTTATTAATTACAAAATTGCCCTAATTTTTTTGAAAATATTTTTAGAGATTGGGTAACATTTAAGACCAACTAGCTTTTTGATCAAAAAAACATTTTATTGTTACTTTTTACAAGTTTTACTGTATTTTCTTTTCGTTTTTTGAAAGCGTGTGGCGAAGAATCAAAGATTATGGGAAATCCCGAGTGAGGGGTGGTTTTATTCGAGTTTGGAGAGAAATTGGGATAACCAATAGAAGAGGGGATCCTTCTTTCAAGATCAATGTATTTTGTTATAGATTCCAAGGAGTAAAAAACTGTATGTATTCCGAGGGTGAAAGTAGTTTAAAACAAGGATTAAGAAGCCTGTGAATGTAAATACACATGGACCAACCAATATCACTAAACAGACCTTTACACCAATGAACATGTTCCTCAAAATAGCTGATAAAACCTAGTTTAGAATATTGTATGCTGAATGTAACTTTCCACAGAATTCCTTTGTTGGGAAAAGATAACATGTTGTCCTCACGTGGACTAGATTCCCCACAAATATTGTAAAAAACAGTGCTAATTGGCTATTCTTAAATTGGAAAGAGCAAAACGAGATACTGTTGAAAAATGGGCGAATGAAAAGTGGAAGGTTCTTTGTGTGACAGGCAGGATTGGGAGTCCTGTCGGAAGAAGAGAAATAGGCGTAGTCCCATAAAAGGCATATGTTTGGACAATAGATTCTTTTGAATGGCTCAGGTCTTTTTGAGCCCCAGCAAATTCAATTTGATGCACTGACTCATCTTTTGTTCGAACAATATTTTTTCCCATCTCTTAGATTTTTTCGCTTACAATTATCCCTTCAAAACAGACCACTCAGAACCCTTTTAAAACCCTCCTATCTAACAAACACCTTTCTCGAAACAACTCTACCAAACATTTGCAATGAATATACTCAAAAAAGCCTTCACCAAAGAAGGCAGAAACAAAAAAGAACTATCCATACCAATAAAAAATGACTCTAAGCTCCCTTCAAAAAACTTTGTTGTTCGCTCTGTCAGCAAGAAAGCAACCCCCGAATTCCTCAAAATGATTGAAGGCTTAGATAACAGAAAATTCACCCCAAAAATCGTCTCTGAAATCGATAATATCACCCACCAACACGATCAAAAAAATATAGACACACCAACCCATATCTACAATAATGAAGAAATAAACGAAATCACCGCTGTAAATCTGAATTCAGTCCAATACCCAAAAGCTCTAGATCCTTATGAAAATAAAATTAACGGAAAAAAAGACAGCGCCAACTTTGGCGATACAGCAAGCTATCATTCCATTAATTCGTTCGACGAAAACTTTTACGCAATGCATCCTGGATCAGCTATGCTTTTATCACAAAATGAATATATTCCAGGCTCACATAGTTCTGTACCGTTACTACCAACTCAAACTTGGTCTTTGCAAAACAACACTTCATCTTCTCTTCTAAAATATGCATCTGTTATAAGCGTACGGGATACAAACATAACCAATACACAATCTGAAGAACTACCACCTGGATTTAAACAGAAAATGAAAAGAGACGGACAAAAAAAACTCGGAATAAAAGAAGGAAAAATATCCCAATCAAAAAAACTTGCTGATAAAGCCCAAAAGTACTACGACTTTGGAATCCTATTTCATGATTCTGGTGATCTGCAAACAGCTGTAGCATACTACAAAAAATCAGCCGATTTAAACAACTACTCTGCAATATTATATTATGGGCTTGCACTACGGCATGGATGGGTAAGAAAAATTCCTATATCTTATAGTATCAATGCTCTTTATTCCAAATTTTTACACTCTTTAACCTTTTTTGAATATAGGGTGTTGATATCAATATACCATTATCATTTGTGTATCTACAAAAAGCAGCAGACCATGTCCTACGAGACACAGATGAAAAACCAAAGATAGCCAGAACCCAAACAGAAAATGAGAACTTTCCGATGGCAGTATATGAATTAGGTCAAAGCTACTATCATGGTTGGGGTGTACAGAAAAGCACAAAAATAGCAATGAAATACTTTAAATTATCTTCTGATCTTGGATACCCACCAGCAAACATAGACCTTGCAATATGCTACGAAAAGGGAAATGGTGTCAAGCGAGATCTGAAAACATCGGCACACTACTACCGACTTGCACATTCTCAAGGCATTGATATATTTGGAAACTCGTGGATTTTTAAGAAAAAGTATGGTGGCTAAGATTAGGTGTAGAGCCCAACTCTTCAAATAGATCTGTTATATTTTAGAATAATGCTTATGCCTAATATTATATCACCACTAATACCTTGTAATTGTTGTAGCTTTTATTCCCTAGAAGAATTGTTTCAAATAAAATATATCCAAAAGCCATCATAATGATAAGTTGTTTTGATTGGAAGTTTTATATGGTGTTTTAAAAAAAGATTGTCAAATTTGATCGGAATCCTCTAGCTCGAATTTGGATAGATGTTTTCCAGGAATCATGATCATCCCAACTGTTCTATTTAAATCGTCTTTAAATTCGGTCGAGTTCGAAAGAATAACATTTCGGCCATTGTCAACACAAACGAAATCTCCTATAAAGATCCTTCCGTCGCTACACAAGACCTTTGCTTTTTTTTTGAGTTGAGATTGGAGTATCTTTCTTGCCTCTAAACTATCAAACTCCATTTTGTTTATATTAATGTATAACAACGAAATTGAAATTATAGCTTAGAAAAGGATTAGTTTGAATTTTTTGAAAAGTATTTTTTGGCCAAAATTGAACCAAAAATATTCCAGATAATTCTATTTCGTGTTTTTGCTGGAAAATATAATACCACAAATCTTTTCACTCTTCTTATTGAACTGCAACAGTTCCTCGATTGGTACATACTTTGTAAACTCACAATTCATTGGAAAAGATTATTTCTACCATTCTAGGCGACTTGATAGGCTAAAAAACATTTTTTCTTTCACCTATTGGCTCTTTCTCTGGTACACATATTTGATTCTGATCAAAATGAATACTCAATCGAGCTGTTGCTGTAAGATGGTTGGTAGATTTGATGAATACTTTGTGTTAATTTTTAGGTTTTGTGAATCTGTGTACAAAGGGAACATTGCACAGGAAGAAGAGCAAATAGGAGCTTTTTGTTCTGGATATAAACTGGCGAGTTTCTTAGCAAAGACGAACAGCTTTGAAAAGTATATTGATAAAACAAGCACAATGCCACGAATTTGTTATAGTTTTGCAGACAAACAATTGGTTCAAAAAACATTTCTGGTAAACAATACTCAAAATGGCGAATAGGGAAATCATGCATGTTGAAAGATTATCATCAAAAAACAAAACTCGGAAACTGTTTGGCTGAAAGATACGTTTCGGCTATAAACAAAAAAACAAATCATCCAAAAAAGAAACACAACCAAATGAAATTGCTTTAAAATCCTTTTGTTCCCATCACGTTCCTTTCCTTCTCTATTCAACAAACAAAAACACCAACTGTGTTGTATTTCTACTTTATAACGTCTTATTTAATACCCACCTGGAACTCCTTCTTTTACCAAAAACCCAAATTGTATATACCAACAAACTACCCCCAATTTCCCACCCAACTTTAACTACCACAACTAAACTATGGACAAAGAAAACCCCAAACAGACTCATACTGGGTCTGGTTCCCTCCAAAAAACAGACACCGAATACATCCAGTCCAAAATAGAATCAGAAATTATATCACAAATTAATAATACCACGCCCCCAAAACAACTTGTAAATCCCCCCGATATCATAAAAACTCTGCACACCGATTCCGGCGTTAAACAGTTAGATTCTGATCTTGATGAAAGTGACAACAGTACTTCCTTTTCTGACGATGACTTGAAACACAAACAAGAAAAATCAAAACTAGATGGCAGTGATTCAGAAACAGAATCGAACGAAAATGATAAACCCAACAGCAGTGAAACTAAAAGACATGGCCTTGCATTCCCTAGCGACAAAAAAATATCCATAGTAGACGGTATTGTTGTTGAAGATGTATCAGTAGATAAAGTAATGGATATAATGGAAAAATCAAGATTCAAAGACCAGAGCGCAATGCCTAGTGATAGCTATTACAAAAAAATGGCAGACCATAACATAACTCTTGCTATGGAAGATATAGAAAAATTAAAATACAAAGACCAGGAATTCATACCAAAAGAAGAACAAGCCGCAAACAGTCTTTTTGAAATAACCGAAAAACTTAATAACATCAATATCCCCCAATATAACGACAAACAAAGAGTAGAACTGGATCCAAAAAGAGAACGTGAAATGTTCTTTGCCCATATTGTTGGCCAACTTAATAACATTGATGAACAACAAGTTGCAGTCCATTCTATCCCCCGTTCAAGAAAATCCTTTGAAGTTATCCCAGATAATCAAGATGAAAATGAACCAAGTACAAGTAAAAAAGACGACAACCAAATTCCCTCATATGATAAAAATACAAGTTCAGATGAACAAGTTCAAAATGTAGATACAGAAAACAAAGAAATACATAATAAAGAAGAGAAAACAAAAACCAGAGAAAAATCAATAGAAATGGAAAATCACATAAGCGAATTTTTGAAAGGTATGAATTCAAAAAATAAAAGAAAATCCACACCAAGAAGTAAACAGAGCATAGTGCGAGCATCAAGTTTTGATTCTGGCGTTATGTCGTATAAACCACAAAATGAAAAATACACCGATGAAAAAACGGGAAGAAACTATTCACTTGCCGAAGGAACTTATGCCGATTCGCAAACCAAAAATGGACTGACAATGGAAGAACGCAAAGCAAAAGGTTTAACTCACAAGAAACTGTCCAGATCAATCACCATCAGCAATGAAAACTACAAAGGAACGACACCCAAAAAAGAAGTTGGAATTTACAACAGCAGCGAATATGAAATTAACACCACAGGAAAACAAAAAAGGAAATACGTTTATTCAATGCAAAGAGCTGTACACCCACTAACAAAAACACTCAACTCAATAGACTTTTCTCTAAGCAAACTCAACTCAGGTTATCGCGCCTACAATGACCAAAGGGCAGTATTAAAACCAAAAAAGAAAACTGTCACAAAACAAATCTCAAGTATAGTCTTATTGTAGTTTATTTAATGCTAATACCCCCTCCAAAAATAGTTAATAAAATATGTATTCTCTTTAATCCAACAATACTAGGTGTTTGAACCCTAAAAAAATAAATTTTGTAATATCAATTCGTTATTTATTCTTTTTGTTGCTTTCTTCGGCTTTTTCCGTTTTTTTGTTTTCATTCTTTCGTTTTGGATATGTATACCATTGCCAACACAACACCAAAAACACAATATCATCGCGGAATGTACCTATTCTTGTCAAAGTAGGCATGGATATCACCATTGCAAACAAATCGTCAATAAATGTTGTGAAGAACCTATACATAAATGCAACTAATGGTATAGAATCCACTGACTTTAGTTTATGGTTGATCATTAGTTGGGGGAACATTTGTATGAATTCGAGGAGATAAACAGTTGATAGAAGTACATGGATGATGTATGAGAAATATCCGTTATGTTTCTGGTAAATTAGCGAGTATGCTGCATATGCCACCATCACTGGAATTCCAAAGTATAACATCAGCGAAAC